>LOEQ01003531.1:98538-115625 GCA_001685075.1 Bramus lutescens
TCTACCCTGATGTCTGGCAGCTGGAAGCCAGCTGGCACCACAGTTCTGGGACATCAGGACTTCTGATGTGTCTCCAGCAACCAAACTGAGCAGCAGACAGCAGTGGAATGTCCCAAAATAGCCTTGGCCCTTTGAAAGCAACCAGGTCAGAAGGTAGAGAGCCAGGAGGAAAACACTGTTTGAACCTCTTGGGTTTTTAGCAAGACAATCCTTTCATCTATATTAACTAGCTTAATCTCAACAATGAAGTAAACTGAGACTCCAGAGATTCAGTGAAAGTCTTACAGGCTGAAGTAGGAGAGAGATCTTGCAACACGCCCTAGGTCACCCAACAAAGGAACTCCCAGAGATTGAAACCTGGGTGTATCTGACCTCAGAAGACACACACTTCTTGTCACCCAGCTCCCTCCCCTTCCTCACCCCTCCCAACTACAGGCCATTTGATACTATCATCTAATCTCTGGACCGCAGCCTTAAACATTAATTTCTTGTTGTTACGTGTGGCCGTATGTGTCAGGTGCACACGTGGAGGCCAGAAGATATTATGGACTTGCTTCTCTCCTCTCACTTCAATTTTTTAAAATCACGTTGCATCTATTTACTGTGCATGTACATATATATGTGTATGTGTATGTGAAGGAGCTCCCATGGCAGACATGGGGAGGTCAAAGGACAACTTGTGGGGGCTCAGTTCTCTCCTTCTGACCTGTGTAAACTCAGGTTATCAGTGACAAGGACCTTCACTCACTGAACCATCTTGCTGGCTTTTGTCTTCCTCTTTTATATGGCTCCAGGGATAAATTGCAGGCCAGAAGGTTTGCATGGTGAGCACCTTTATTTCCTGAGCTATCTTGCCAATCACAGATTTTCCTTCTAGAAAATGCCACCTAATGTACAGGACCATTACAGAAAGGGAGTTCCATAGCGTCTGACACTTAGACATTTGTTTTGAAAAAGAATCAAAACAAATTTTGATTTTGGGGGCTGGAGAGATGGCTTAGTCAGTAATGTGCTTGCTTTGCAAGTGTGAGGACCAGAGTTTGAGTCTGAGAATCCACCTGAAAAAGCCAGAGGTGGTGATGCCACGTGTGTAGCCCTAGCTCTTGGGTGGCTGAGGGGTGGATCCCTTGAGCTCATGGTCAAGCCAGCCTAGACTAATTGACAAGTCCCAAGCCAATGAGAGACCCTGTCTCAAAGAACAAGGTGGTGGTTCCTGAAAAATGACATCCATGATTGTCCCCTGCTTCCTAGACACACATGCTCACAGATGCACAAACTCACACAGAAGTCACTTGCTGCTCCATCTAATGCATCAGGAGGCTTTATGCTGTCTCGCCTGGGCCTGTTTCTCTTTCACTGTCTCCACAACCACTTATAGAATAATCAGTTACTAAAAGGTTAATATTAATGGCTTGGCTGATGGTTTTGGTTATTACTGGCTAGTTCTCACTTGTAAATTAACCCATTTCTAATAATCTGTATATCACCACATGGCCGTGGTGTACTGGCATCCTGTTTCATGGGCAGCTTGCGGGCATCTGTCTCGACCCTGCCCTCTTTCTCTCTCTATCTTTGCTTGGATTTTCTGCTTATCTATAGTCTATTTTGCCATAGGCCAAAGCAGGTTCTTTATTTAAACAATGGAAGAAGTACATATTCACAATGTACAGAGGGACATCCCTACTTTTCTAAGCAGTTTATGTTTGGTAAGCCTTGATTATGGTCTGAGGACTAGGGTTCCAAGCAAGGTTCACTACAAACTACCTCTGTAATACTTGAGCAGATGCCTGCACTTGCTGAGCCTCGCTTTCTGTAAGATGTGGCTGTGCTCCTCTGTGTGGGTGCCTGGGAGGATCCATGAGGTGTAAGAACACAGTAGACAGCACAGAATAAGCATCTGAGATTCAAGATGGTAGGTATTCTCAGTGATGGCCAGACATTGTGTGGTCTTCTGATGAGCCAAAATATTTCAGCTATTAAGGCCATGGGAGTGAGACAAGAATGGGTTTCAGGTTCAACATGTCTCTATGTTGGGAGCTACCAACGTTTCCTGACACTACTGCAATCCTTTTAGTTGTCCTTTGAGTTAAAGACAAGTGTTATAGCTTTAACTGTCACCGTGACACATCCTAGAATCACTTAGGAAGAGTCCCAACAAAGGATTGCTTACATTGGGTTGTTACATCTGTAGGGATTGTCTTAATTTAACTAAAGTAATTGATGTGGGGATACCCAGTCCACTGTGGGTGGCACAATTCCCTTGGCAGGAGGTCTTTCTAAGAGAGGAGAAATTGAGCTGAGTGTAAGCAAACAAGCAAGCAAGCAAGCGAGCATGCTTGTATTCGTTTCCCTTTGCTCTTGACTTGTGTGTGATGTGACTAACTGCTTGAGATTCCCGTCCTGATCTCCCCACAATGACGGACTGGAACCTGGAATTGTGAAGTGAAATATAACCTTTCTCTCCTAAGTTGTGTTTATCAGGGTGTTTTATCACAGAAACAGAAATGATATTAGAAAGAATGTATTCGTCATTTTCCTGTTGCCATGATGGAGCAACATGGAACCCCAACAAAAAGCAGCAAAGGGGAGAAAGTATTTGGGCTTTCTATCATTCTGTCATGGTAGAGTAGGCACTACCAGAGGAGCATGAGAGAGAATGGGAAGTGGGTTAGGCTCCAAAACTTCACAGCCCACTTCCAATGACTTACTTCTTCTAGCAAGGCTTTGCCTCCCAAAGATTCCCCAACTTTCTAAGCAGCATCAGAAACTGGAGACCAAGTATTTGTCTGGAGACACATGAACCAGTGTGTGTGTGTGTGTGTGTGTGTGTGTGTGTGATTTCATATTGAAACTACTAAAACAAGTGCATCTATTCCGCAGGTACAGGGGTTACTACGGGTTGTTTGGCCATGGTTGTTTTGTATTTCCAAGTTCAAACTTAACCCAGGACCCTTCTCACCATTCATGCCTTAACTCCAGAGAGGATGAGGTGGTGGTAAGCTTTACCTCTCACTGGTAAACACTGAGGTATGGACGCAAATCAGGATCACAGTACAGATCTTGTTGGGGGTGGGGTGGTCCAGATGACTCCAGGCTAATAAAGCCCTGTGTAATTGGGCCTGGAGCCAGTAGCTAAATCTTAAGGCTCTACTACATGAATATGCAAACTCCCATTGACAGCCCAGGTCCCTTAAAGACTGCTTTCAAATAGATGTACACAGCCTGGGGCCTCTGCCATGCATAGAAAGGTACCTGCTAATCCCACTAAAGCTCCCAAGACTGTCAGCACAGCCCATTCCAGCAGGTACATCGAGGGCATGCATCCAGGCTAGGCATCATTCAAGACCTGGCCCCTCTTTGGGATCAATATGGATCTTGGGAAAGCTTTGGACAGCTTGCCGTTTCTCTCCTCAGCTCCAAGATGCACATGCACAAGACCCACCCTGTTCAAGGACAGAGTACTCTGGAGTTTGAAAGCTGCTTTGGCAAGCCAAGGCTTCATTCAAAACCTGTTTTCTAGGATGGGGATATAGCTCATTTGGTAGTGTTACCTAGCATGCATGAAGTCCTGAGTTCAAACCCCAGCACTGCATAAACTGGACTTGGTGCTGCACACCTGTAATTAGAAGGTAGAGCCAAGGTAATCCACTTAGGAGGAATTCAGTGGTTTTCCTGGTCAGTTTTCTGTCAATTTGACACAAGCTAGAGTTATCTGGGAGGAGGGAACCTCAAATGAGAAAATGCCCCAATGCCCCAATAAGACCAGGTTATAGGCAGGCCCTTGGGGCATTTTCTTATTGATTGATGTGGGATGGTGGTCCTGGGTTCTGTAAGAAAGCAGCCTGAGCAAGTCATGAGAGCAAGCCAGTAAACANAACAGCACCTCTCCATGGCCTCTGCATCGGCTCCTGCTTCCAGGTCCCTGCCCTGTTTGAGCTTCTGCTCTGCCTGCCTTTGATGATGAACTGTTAAACGAAAGAGTATAAGCAAAATAAACCCTTTCCTTCTCACTTGCCTTTGGTCATGATGTTTTGTCATAGCAATAGAAACCCTGAGACAAAGGCCATCCTGAGCTACACAGAGCCTGTTTCAAAAATACACTCAAACACAAATGCCCTGCTCCTTGTGTGTCCACCACATCCCTTTGATCTTCTTTTAGGATTTATTTATGTTTGCATGTGAATGTCTGTGAGTGCACACACGCTTGTGAGTGTGAATGTCTGTAAGTGCACACACACTTGTGTGAGTGTAAATGTCTATGAGTGCCTACACACTTGTATGAGTGCACACACACTTGTATGAGTGCACACACACTTGTGTGAGTGTAAATGTCTGTGTGAATGCATACATACCTGTGTGCGCAGGTGCCTGTGCCTATGTGTACTTTGAGAAAACAGCGGAGGGCCATCAGGCATCTTTTCTACCTAAATCTCTTCTACCAGGTCTCTCCCTGAACTTGAGACTCACATTTTCTTGGGTCCATAGAAAGCCAGCAGGACTCAGCAACCCTTCTGTTGTCCTTTTAAACCAGGGCTATCCTAGTCAGCAACTGCAGCTCTGCTGCTACCACAGCCTGAGGAAATTCTGTTCCTTCAGGCACCTACTCTTTGAAAGCTACAAAAGGAATTTATCTAAATCTCTGTCCCAGTAAAGAACTCAAGATTCAAAGGTTGAGGCAGAATCCTGCTCCCCAGAGAGGCTAAACAGCAAGCAGCTCACTTCCTCTTGGCTCCCAAGTCCTCTTGCTTTTCCTCGCCCCTCCTTATAAACCCTTCTTCACCTGGCTCCTCCCTACAACTTCCTGTCAGCTAGCCGCTGACGCAACCTCCAGACCACAGGTGAATTTTATTTAAGTAAATACATCTTTGCATCATTAAACAAATGTTCCAGAGTATAAACAAAAGTAGTACACCCTAAAATAATATTCTGCAACAACCTCCTGTCTCCACTACCTTCAAAGCTGAGGTTACAGGTGTGCGAAGGATACATGGCTTGTTACATGAGTGCTTGGATCTGAACTCCAATCCCTATGACTGGGCAGCAAGTACTCTTAACTGCTAAGCCACATTTGTGGCATATCCTTGGCACCAGGTTTTGAGTCGGGGGTGGAGTTTTAAGGATGGCATTAAGGAAGGAAGGACTGGGGAGATGACTCCTGCCATATACCACAGGACTGGCCACAAAAGCTTCTATCTTTACCTTTTTTTCACATTAACTGTCCCAACAAGGATTGCGACAGTAACCGTTGTGTGGTAATTGCTTGACATGTGTTAAGTATCTCTTTTAATCCTCTCAACTAGGCAGATATGAGGCAGGATTAACTCTGGATGACATAGGAGGATAGAAAGGCTCAAGTTAAGAACCCGCCAAGATCCCACAGGCAGGAGCCAGAGTCTCCCCTTTGGGCTCCCTTCTGACCAGGACGGGGATGTTCCCCGCTAAAGAATAGTGCTGGGGTGGGGACTGGAGTCCGCCTTTGAAGTCCCAGGCAGCATTTCCGGGCGCCTCCCACCCGCTCTGAGCCCCGCCCATCGCCGCAGGGCTCGGCAGAAGTCAGCGCCAACAGCCTGCGTGGAAACCTGCCAGAGGGACAATGAAGGCATTCAGGCCGTTATTTATTTATTTCGCAATAAAGAAACTTCATGAATAGACGGATATTTGTTCACCTAATTCACTTTTGCAAATGCAGTGTCCTTCAAAGAAAGATTTGTTTGCGGAGCCCGAGTCTCGGCTCAGGCAGGAGGTTAAAAATAGCTCCCGGCAGTACCGTATTTCTCAGTAAATCAGTGTTGATAATTTAATAATAAAATTAGTCTTACATCAGGTACCAGATAGCGGCTCCTTTGACATGCAAATCGAATTCTGCTCCCCAAATAAACTCGGGCAGTTTGTGAGGCTGCAGGTTCTTAGGTTGAGACTTTGGGGCACTATAGAGTCTTCCACTCAGGTCAGTAGGAAGACCTAGAAACCCCTGTCACTCACTCTAATGTGCTCATTTGTAACATCAGGTTCCGCCGGGGGAGGAGGGGCTCGCCTCACTCTCTCTGTAGAGCCCAAGCCTTTGCCTCTATAGGGAGACAGCTCTTCTACACCTACCCAATGCCTTTCATTTCCTCCCAGTGAATTTCAGGATCACCTACTATGTGACACAAAGCACAGTAGGTTCCGTGAAAAAGGTAACCTAGATGCTGCCCCTACGTTGCTCATGTCTGCTCTGGTGTAGGAGTCACAGTTAGAAGACAGCGAAAGAAACAAGAACAGGACCCAGATGAATACAGTCCATGTCCCATCCAAGGAAAGAGCGCATAATACAGGAAGGCTGGTCCCCAAAGTCACAACTCTGTGGGCTTTGTAGGACTAATAGGAGTTCAAGCAGTTAAAAATTGGGGGCCCAGCAGAGGCAAAGGAAAGGGTATATAAAAATGGGGGGGGTGGCTGAGAACACGTACTGTGTAGAGAAATAACAGGATCTTGTGTGTACACAAATATGTAGGGCTGTGAGGGCATAAGCGTGTGGGTAGAGGTCGGAGTCAACTTTGCGTGTGCTTCTTCAGTGGTTCTCCACATTGTTTGCTTTTTCCTTTCTTCTCTCAGTGTGTGTGTGCATGTGTGTGCTGGTGTGCAGGTGTCTGTGCATGTGTGAATGTACATGAGTGTCTGAGTATATTTGTGCAGGTATGTACTTGTGTGTAGGTGTGAGTGTGCATGCACATGAGTGTGTGAGTGTATTCATGGATGTGTTTGTGTGTGTGCTTGTGTGTAGGTGTGAGTGTGGTGTATGTGCATACATGTCCGTGGGCATAAGGAGTGCAGAGAAGGGCACTGGATGACTGCTCTATTGTCTGCCTCACTCCTTTGAGACAAGATATCTTGTGGATCCTGGAGCTGGTCTGGCAGGCAGCAAAGCCCCAGATTCTCCCATCTCCTCCTTCCACAGCACCGGGTTGCAGGTGCATGCTGGATCTTTAGTGGAATGCTGGGAATTCAAACCCAGGTCTTCATGCTCAAGCAGTCCCTAACCCACCATCTTATTTTTTTTTTTGAGACAAAGTCTTTCAATTTTCTCTTGTGCTCATCAGTTTGGCTAAGCCAGAGAACCCCAGGGAATCCCGTGGCTATAGGTACAGTCCCATGCCAGTACAGCTGGCTTTTTATATGGGTCCTGGGGGTTGAATTCCTGGCCTCATACTTGCCTGCCAAGCATGTACTCCACAGAATCATCTCCTCAACCCTGTAACTGAGTTTCTGAAGTCAGAGACTAGCAAGAGGGAGGCTGGGAAAACTCACAGACCACAGGGCTTTGGTGGTTCATACAGCTGAGAAATTTATCTGAGGGCAGGGAGTGTTGGAAGGGAAAAGAGGTAGGGCCTCTGCGGGTAAATAATTTGCCACCAAGCCTGATAACTGAGGCTCAATCCCCGGGCCCCTCATTATGGAAGGAGATGACCAACTCCCGAAAGCCGTCCTCTGATCTCCATGTGTGGGGGGTGAAGTGCATGCCCACATGGACACGTACACTGAGGGATGGCAGCCATCTCTGGTAAGGCAAATGGGGGTCTCTAGGACTGACCCAGAATTTAGGGGCTGGCTTGAGGAGAGGACAGAAACAGCAGGCTCTCTTGAGAAGAGCTGGTGGAGAGGGTCCCCAGCTAGGCCTTCTGGATGGGACTCTCAGGCCCCACCCACAGGCATTCTCTGTTACATGGCATCTGCAGCTCCCACATATTGCCTATGTAAGGAACCATGTTAGGCATATCCAGGCTGAAAGCCTCTGAATCTGGCTGGGCAGGCGGCACGACGCCCGTCACACGTACAGAAAATAAAATGAAAGTAGGGCTGGAGATGCGGCTCAGCTGGTTAGCTGCTTGCCTGTCAGTAATGCAGCCCTGGGCTCCAGCTCTAACCCCACATAACTGAGCATGAGGGAGCAAGACTGTAGTGCCTGCTCTAGAGAGGACAATCCACCCTCAGGTAGATGGAATACACAAGACCTGGTTACAAGAAAGGGAGAGAGAGCGGGGAGGGGCAGATGAGAGAGAGAGAGAGGAAATCAGAAGGGTAAAATGACCTAATTAAGGTCACTGCCTGGAAAGGGACAGAGCTGAGACCCTAGTCTGTGCTCTTTGGAGCCCTAGCTCGCTCGCACCTCAGTGAGTTAGTGTATCAGTTTTCAGCCAGGACTGCGAAACACCCAAGATGTTACAGAGACAAGGCGTGTTTCTGAGGTCTCTGTCTAAAGATGGCCCTGTTAGTTTGTGTCTGTGGCAAGGCAGCTCATCACAGTGTGGTGGGAGCATGTAACCCCAGAGGCTGCTCCATTCTGTTAGAGGAAATGGCCGAGAGGGGGTTCCCAATATCTCCTCTAGTGACCCAACTTCCTCCCATTAGGCCCCAACCTTTTAAGGCTGGACCACCTCCCAGTATTGCCACAGCTTAGGAAACAAGCCTTCAAACACATGAGCCTTGGAAGACATTTAAGACCCAGACTGGGAGAGTCCAGCACCTCTGTGACTCCTGGCGTGAGTCTTAGATGTAGAAAGAGAGGTTGAGGATACTTTGCTCCTGATCTCACAGCCATAGCTAGGATTCTCTTTAAATATTGTGTGTGTGTGTGTGTGTGTGTGTGTGTGTGTGTGTACATGTGCAGGTGCCAAAGGAGGCCAGAAGAGGACCTCAGATCCCTGGAGCTGGAGGTCATTGTGAGCCACTTGACATGTTTCCTGGGAACTGAATTCAGGTCCTCCATAAGAACAGCAAGCTTAACCACTGAGCCATCTCTCCAGCCCTGACCCAGGCTTTCTTAAACTCCCTCTACTCATCAGCCCTTTTCGCCCATGAAATTTTTATGCCACTCTGGATATATAGGTATATAAAATATGTATACAAACCAAACATTTACTGATACTAAGTCATAAAAAGATTTATCTTAAAATAATTCTTTGGTATACATATAATTTTACCATTTATTAAAGATGAAAGCTAATTTGCATACTAATGAGATGGTGTGCTTTTTTTTTTTTAAAAAAAGAAAGACAAAGAATTAAATCTTGGCCGAATGTTTGATGCTGCAGGGCACAGAGCACCTTCAACTCTGGCTTAGTCCCTGTTCTGTTGCTGTGACCAAACACGTGGCCCAGGGACCCTGTCAAAGGCAGGGTTTATTGGGACTCACAGCTTCAGAAGGATGCGAGTCCATCAGGACAGGAGGTACAGCAGCAGGCAGCATGGAGGCCAGAGCAGGAAGCTGAGAACTCACATCTTCCACCAAAGTCACAAAGCAGGGAGAATGAGCTGGAAGCAGGGAAGGTTATATCATTTCCAACTCTGCTCCCAGAGACACACTTCTTTCAGCAAGGCTGCACAGACTAAACCTCCCATCATCGCCACCAGCTGGAAGTCAAGTGTTTACCTGAGCCTGTAAGGGACATTTTTTATTCAAACCATGACAACAGTGTTTTGAGTTGATGGATATTTTGATTTTTATATTAAATAATGCTGAGGATGTCTTCAGATACGTGGTACAGAAGTACGCTCAGGGACACTTCAAGAGTTGTTGAGTATTCTACCTTAATCCCAAGCCAAAGCTCATTGAACAAATATTTTTTTTTATAAAACTCAAGCCAGCAACTCAAACAGCAGCTACATTTTTGTTATTGCATTTCATTTATTTGTGGTCGTATGTGTGTTTGGGGGTGGGTACATGTGTGCCACGGTGTATGTGAGAAAGTCAGTGGACTCTCGGCGGGGCTCATTTCTCTTCTATTGTGTGGGTCCTGAGGACGGAACTCAAGTCTTTAGGCTCCGCGCAGGCGTCTTTACATCATCAGCAGTCTTGACAGCCCTCAGGTAGCGTTTAAAAATGACATTGAAACACAATACAAACCAAACAAGCCTCTCTTCTTTCCCCTAAGCAGCTCTGTGTTTTCTTTAAGTCTTTTTATCACAGAAGAAAGGGAATGAATGGTGGCAGAGCCATAAGAAACGCCCGTGTTTCCCATAATTAAGCCATTATGCTTCTGTAAGAGTGGAAAATACAAAGCTAGTGAAAGGCACTGCAATTTATGACATACAGCAGTCCTGAGTCCAAGCTCAGGGGTTTCAGGCAGCATTTGGTGGCCTTGGGAGTCAGTGCGGAGTGGCCTGCAGGGAAGCTCCGGAACCAACACTGCTGAGCACCACCCAAACATCTCAGATTCATTATACCTTTGATTTTGGGTGGATTTTTGGCCACTGAGCATTCAGAAACCTGCTGTTTGCCAGTTATTTTGGTGACCGCCCCCAAGTGGGGGTGTGTTCCACAATCTGAGACAATAGCTGACCTAAGGTCCCAATTTAGATCCATCTGGGAGGTAGGCTCGTTCAGTCACTCGTCTCCCTGTTGCTCCACCCTCTTCTCTGCCTCAGTTTCCTTTACCTCTGCACTGCTATTATCTTTTCTCATCACAATCCGTTCCCCGCTGGAGAGGAAGTTCATGGTGAGGGCGGGGCATAGACTTCTGCATGTCATTTCCTGTCTAGTGAAGGGTCCTCCTCTGTGCCTGAATACCAGGTGGACGGCCCCCAGGCAAGGGATGTTGAGCTAGGATATGATGACCTACTTAACTCTGCTCAAACACTTCCACCGTGTGTTGGAGCCCCAGACTCCTGGGTCTGCACCACACACTGGTGAGATGAAGTCCACACTGATGTGCTGAGGATCCATGATGTTACAGACGAGCAGCCGCCTGGGGTGCAGGAAGAGAAGCTTGCAGAATGCGATCTGTAACAACTTGGTTTGCTCGCATGTGTGCTCCGTGTATGTGATTTCATCACATATGTTTGGGTGCTGGAGATGGAACATAGGGTCTTATCTACACAAGAGATCTACTGATGAGCTATCCCCCAAGCCCTTAGTTGTCAGGTAGAAGAAAGAATAAGCCTTCGTGGGAGGTTCTAGAGCAGTGGTTGGAAAGCTATGGGTTGCAACCCCTTTGGGGGTTGTGTATCAGTTATCTTGCGTATCAGATATTTACATTACAATTATAACAGTAGCAAAATTACAGTTATGAAGTATCAATGAAATAATACTATGGTTGGGGGTCATGATAACACGAGGAACTGTACTAAAGGGTCATAGTATTAGTAGGATTGAGAACCACTGATCTAGAGGCATCAAGATTGACATGAGAGGCTGGAGAGATGGCTTAGCTGTGCTCTTATGAAGACCTGAGTTCAGTTCCCAGAACCCATGCCAAGCAGCTCACAACTATCTGTAACTTCAGATTCAGAGGCTGTGATATCCTTTTTCTGGCCTCTGAGTGTACCTGCACTTATATGAACATACCCCCAACATATGCATAATAAAAATAAATACTAAAAAAATTGATTTATGAAAGAAGAATGCTGGAAATCCCACTGACATTAGGGTTACATGTAACAAAGCATCATATTGTGAAAATGTTGTGGGGGTTTGAAAGAAAATGGTCCCCAAAGGGAGTGGCACTATTAGGAGAGGTGGCTTTGTTGGAGAGGGTGTGACCTTGTTGGAGGAAGTGTGTCATGATGGAGGCAGGCTTTGAGGTCTCATATGTGCTCAAACCATGCCCAGTCTCTCAGGTCACTTGCTATTGCCTTTGAATCAAGATGTAGAATTCTTCAGCACCATGTCTATCTATCTACACGCTAACATACCCCCAGCTGCCATACTCCCTGCCATAGTGATAATGGACTAATCCGCTGAAATTGCAAGCTGCCACCTCGATTAAATGTTTTCCTTTATAATGTTGCTGTGGTCGTGGTGTCTCTTCACAGTGATAGAAGCCCTAAGACAGATGCTTCTGAGGTCCGCGGGAAAGGTTATAAAGTACCAGGCCTCTCATAGCTCAGGGCCTTTGATTCTGAGATCTTGCCCAGTTTTCTGGCTCACTTCCATTTTGGTAAGCATATTTTTCTTTCTTAATAAGCTGTTTATTTCTGCCACTATCCACGTGTCCCCGGTCCAGAACTTTGTTCCCAGACACAAGACTCTAGGAGTCTCAGCAGGTTCCCTAGGCCTGTGCTGTAACACTGAAGAATGAGTGTGTGGTCTCAACAGATCCATAGGGAACATATAGCTAGCACCTCAAAAACACCAGTCAGTCAGTCAGTCAGTCAGTCAGTCAGTCAGTCAGTCAGTCAGTCAGTCAGTCTTTACTGACACTGAATTGGCTCATGTTCAAGTTCTGGGACTCAGTTTACTCATAAAATGGGTAAAAACATCTCAGCTTTATTACCTCATAAAGCTCTGATACTCCAAAGTCAATCTGAAGTTTCTATTCCTTTTAAAAATTGCTATCACAAGTTTTAAAAACAATTTTTTATTGCGTGTGTATGGGTGTTTTAGCTGTATGTGTGTCTATGTGCCACATGTGTGCAGTATCTGTGGAGGCCAAAGAGGGCATTGGATCCATTGAAACTGTAATTTCCGACAGTTGTAAGCTGCCTTGTGAGTGCTGTGAATTGAACCTTGGTCCTCTGGAAGAACCACCAATACTCTTAACCAACGAACTATCTCTCCAGTCCATGATTTCATCTGTCTGTCTGTCTGTCCATCTATGTATTTTGAGAGGGGTCTTATGTATGTCAGGATGGCCTAGAACCTGCTATGTAGCTGAGGATCTTTGAACTCCTGATTCTCCTGCCTTCACCTCCTGAGTACTGAGGTACAGGCACACTCCCTCATACCCTGTATGATGTGGAAGCCTGTATGGATCCCACAACTTTATGCATTGCACTCAAACACTCGACCAACTGAGCTGCATGCCAGATCCCCATTGTGTGTGTTCTTCATCACCTGAGGGACCTCTAGTTCCTTGTGGAGACAGGGGTTGCTGGAACCCTCCCAAGTGCTCCCGGAATGACTGGGTTCTGAACTCCCTCTGTCCCTGAGAGCCACAGAGCAGAGATGAGTGTGCTATCCCACAACAGACAAATTTGGAGCCAGTTGAGTTCAGTCATGATGGTGAGATGAAGGGGACCTTTTCTTCTGTAACGAAAAGATTTTAGAAGGGAAAATACAAAATTCCTGAGAGCTAGGTTAAGAGGGAAAAACAGTAAGTGAGGGGCTGTCGCACTTTATCAGCATATAAAAGAAGAAGCATCAAGGCCACACCCTCCTAGGTGTCAGGACGGTGTGGGCAGGGCTGAGGACTGGAATGGGAGGTGCCAGTTTCTATCACTCACTACCTCTCCTGATAGTGTTAGGAACATCTATTCCCAGACTCCTACCCAGCTTAGCCCAGCTCCCATACAGTATCAACATATTTACGAAACATGCCTGGGGCCGGTGAAATGGCTCAGTGGTAAGAGAACACTTATTACTGAAGCATGAAGACATGCATTTGAAACCCTAGCACCCACATAAAAGCTGGGCACATGTCTGTAATTTCAGTGTTGTGGGTTGGAGACAGGTAGATCTCAGGAGTTCCATGGCTGGCCAATCTAGCCAAAATGACTAACTTCACATTCAGTAAGAGAACTTGTGTCAAGGGAATATGGTAGAGAGTGATGGAGGAGAACACTGGCTGTACTCTGGTTGTCATGTGGGTGCACACATCTTCATACATATGTGCACATCACACCACACAAAATGATACATATCATACACACACACAGGAGAGAGAGAGAGAGAGAGAGAGAGAGAGAGAGAGAGAGGGAGAGAGAGAGAGAGGTGCCTAAGTACCCCTGCCTGGATAGATTATTTACCTATTATTTAATATTTAAATCACTTCCATGGTGATTGATAAGCACCTGGGGCTACCTTCCTAAATTCTTTGGATCTTTAGGGCTTGGCTAACTATAGATTTAGCTACTGACTTTTCTGGGGTCCTAGCTCTGGGTCTCTCTTATTAGGTTTTAAGTATGTTCTACACCCCCAATCTTCCAAGCCCCTCACAGTCCAATTCCCCCTTCTGCCATACATATGAGAGGCAGTCAGATGTCCATGAAAGTCAAGTCTCCTCACATCCCTCTGGCAGACCTAAACTCATGCTCTCTGAGGTTGCAAGAGGGCAGACCCTGTGCTTCCTGCCCCTCTCTGTGAAATACCAACCTGGAGCTTGATTCTGAGTTAGTACCTAGTACGTGACTCACCGTGGTTGATGAATAATGTCCCCAAATGCCCACATCTGAATCCTTGGAAATTCAGAACCTGTCAACATAACTTCCTATGCTTTCTGTGGAGACTTTGTTGCTATGACTAAGTTAAGGACTGGGAGAGGGGGCAGAGGAACTTGTATTAGCTATCCAGTGGGTCCTGAGCCATTGGAGTGTCCCTGTAAGGGATACAATACTGACCAAAAGCAACTTAGGAGAAGAAAGGGTTTATCTGGCTTATGTTTCCAGATCACAGTCCATCACTGAGGGATGTCACAGCGAGAACTCAAGTGGAGCCTGAAGCAGAATGCTTGTACTAATGATTTTAGCACAACCACAGACAGACTGCTTTGGGGAAAGGCTTCAGATTGGTGGATGGAGCAAGGTCCCTGCTTGTTGCTAAGCAGCTTGGTACTCTCCCCTTGGTTCTGGGGGAGAGTGACAGATGTGCTAGTCCGGACTGTAGATGGATAAGTCCTGCCATGAACCTATTGCTCAGGGATGCCTGCGTCTACAGATGAGGGGACCCCAGGGAGCAAGAAAAACCCATGTCACTTCAAAGCTGACATCCTGGGATTCTACAGCACCATCTTACTGAGCAAAGTTTGGAACACATCCATCGGGCTCCACACCGCCTTCCCAGGGCCTGGATGACACTTGTACACATTATGAATGAATGAGTGAATGCATGAATGAGCATACACTGAGCTTTACTTGGAAGTATGAAAGAAGAGGAGCATGAATCATGTAAATCAGGTAGGGAGACGTGTGTGTGTGTGTGTGTGTGTGTGTGTCACACTCACATATATGCCAAGGTCAATATGAGTATCTTTCTTAATCACTCTCAATCTTATTTTTTAAGGTTGGTTGTGCTGGTTATTTTTGTCGGCTTGATACTGAGAAGAGTTATCTGAAAAAAGGAAATCTCAGTTGAGAAGCTGTCTCTCTCCGTCAGACTGGCCTGTGCAGTATTTTCTTCATTAATGATGATGTGGGAAGATCCACCCACTCTACTGTGAGAAGTCACCCCTGAAGGAGTGGTCCTGAGTGGGTAAGGAAGTAGGCTGAGCAAGCCATTGGGGTAAGCCAGTAAGAGGCACTCTTGCATGGTCTCAGATTCAGTTCCTGCCTCCAGGTTCCTGCCTTGAGTTCCAGGCTTGGCTTCAGCCAGTGATGGACTGTGATCAGTATGTGTAAGCCAAATAAGCCCTTTCCTCCCCCAGTTGTCTTTGGTCATGGTGTTTTGTTGGAGCAACAGAAGCCAAACTAAGACACGGGGTCACAGTGAACCCAGTGCCCACAGATTTGACTAAGTTAGTCATCAGCCCCAGGAATCTTGTCTCTCTGTCTCCTCAGCACTTGTATTACAGGCATGTGCCACCACAGCCAGCTTTCTTATATGGATTATAAGGGACCAAATGCAAGTTCTCCTGCTTGCACAGCAAGCCTTTTCTAACCAAGCTAACTCCCCAGCCCCAGGCATCAAGATCTTAATTGGTGTGTGCTTGGATTTGGTTTGTGAGTATTTTTGCATCAATATTCACGAGGGAAACTGGTCCTCTTGAGTGTGCTCACTTCTTTTTGTTCTAGAGCTTTCATGTGTGCTGTTAAGTTGCTAGTGTGAGATCTCTGCAATTTCTGTATGCCGGCACTTAGTGCTGTCAACTTTCCTCTTAGCACTGCTTTCATTGTGTCCCATAAGTTTGGATTTGTTATGTATTCATTTTCATTGACTTCTAGGAAGTCTTTAATTTCTTTATTGTTTCTATATTGACTCAGTAGAGTTGTTCAGTTTCCATGAGCTTCTAGGCTTTCTGCTGTTTCTGTTGTTGATACCCAGCTGTAATCCACGGTGGTGTGATAGGATAAGGGAGGTTATTTTAATTTTCTTGTATCTGTTAAGGCTTGCTTTATGACTGAGCATGTGGCCAATTATGGAGAATATTCCATGAGGGGATGAGAAAAAGTTTTCTCTTTTGTGTTTGGGTGAAATGTTCTGGAGAAATCTGTTAGGTGGGACCCTTTTCCTTACACTGGGTGGCCTCAACCATCCTTGATGTCATGGTAGAGCCATGTTATAGTATGTTATGCCGTGTTTAGTTGATGTCCTTGGGAGGCCTGCTCTTTTTTTTTTTAGGGGAGACAGAGTCCGGGTGGATCTGGAGGTGAGGGGAGGTGGAGGCAGACTAGGAGGGGAGGAAGGAAAGAGAACGTCGGTTGGGATGTGATACATGAGGGAAGAATAAAAGCTCTTAATTGGTTCACTTTGAGTGGCTTTAGTATTCAGTTACAGTCTTCCAGTTCCCAGGCCAGGAGTTAACAGTGCTAATGGAACCTTCTCATGGTGACAAATTCGGGTGTCTGGGGAAGGCAATGGCAGAGAATGAAGTGTAAGGACAGATTAAGAACTGGGGGGCACACCAATATAAGATAAGCTGGCCCTTCAAACTCCAGGAGGAGCATAGGGGCTGGAGGCTCCTGGGAAAGGAGGGGGGTTCCACAAGCAGATTAAGAACCTAGGGGACCCATCAGCTATAGGATGAGATGGTCTTTCAAGCTCCAAGAAGAACATGGGAACTGGAGGCTTCTGGGAAGGAGGGGTTCCACAGAACACACCTTCAACAGCTTTCCCATGGAAGAGTATCCCTGACCCTCCTGCTCAGACTTTAAGCATGCACTCTAACTGCGCACAGGGGTAGGAATCATGGAGCCCACTAAATGCCCAGGCATAGAGCAGAGGCTTAGCTGGTGGATGTTGAGTTGGAATGCAGATGGAGAGGGGCCGCAGGTTCAGGGTGAGAGAAACAGGTGAGGGCTGTGTGGTACGGGAGAATGGTCTGTATTCTGTCGATCATGTTTTAAATAAACGCTGATTGGCCAGGCAGGATGTGTAGGTGGGAAAACTAGACAGGAAGTAGAAATGATGCAATGAGAACAGGAGAATTCTGGAAAGGAGGAAGTTGATTCCTCCCACT
>LOEQ01003531.1:115674-129490 GCA_001685075.1 Bramus lutescens
TGGGGCTTGCTGGCTGTGGGGTACCGGGCGGGACAAAAACCCCAACAAGCAGGCTCCGCTCATGTTACAGCTGTGGTCCAGAGTGAACCCTGAAGCAGAAGACAAGGCTCTATAAAGGTCTCTGGCTTCTCTCACACCCATCTTCCCAGAACCAAGCTGGGAGGTAGGGTGATAGAAGGGGCCCAGGCCCTGAGAGTAGCCCTGGGCCACAAAGCCACACTTTCCCACGAGTTCTAATCAGTTAATCAGCATCCTTATTTGTTTCCACAGAGAAGCAGAAATGGCATCAGGAGAGCCCAGGAGGCCCCCAGCTGCCTCTGGAGGAAGATGGGCACCCTCTGGGGATGGGGCATCAGAGTACCCATCTGGATGTGTCTTCCTGTAGTGACTTTCCTGGAGAGGTGTGGGCAAGCATATATTCATGCCACACAGGGCAACAGGGAACACAAAGATACTTACTATGTCCAAGTCCAGTTTGGTGAGCCAGTGAGTTCACTGGGGTTCCTTTTAGGAGCAGGGGTGACTTAGGCAGCTGTATCACCCCAGGACGAGCAAGGGCTCAGGACAGCTGCAGACAGCTCCACTCAAGTTTCCTCTGGTCGTTAATTGCTGCTACTTGTGTAACCTTGGGAAGGGGACTTGTGATTGTAACTTTCTGAATTCTTGAGCCAAGTGACTTGCAGGAGTTTCCCAAGCCTTGTAAATTGCAAGAGCATCTATCCTTTCTCCAGGAAGGAATGATCTAGTTCAGTCTAGCTTTGAACTTGTGGTCCTCTTGCCTCAGTCTCCAAAATAGTGAGGATTACAGACGTACGCTCCTAGGCTGGCTCCCTGGGTTCTTTCTTCAGTGCTGTAAATTGAATTGTGTTCTCCTTTAAGTCCCAAACTAGTTTAGTGATGTAGCTTAGTTGGTAGAGGGCTTGCTTAGCATGCTTGAGGCCTTGGGGTTGATCCCTAGCACTATATAAGCCTAGCATGTCAGTGCAGGCTTATAATCCCAGACATTTGGGGGACAAAGGAAGGCCAGAAGTCTAAGGTCATCCTCCCCAGCATAGCTACATAGTGAGATCAAGGTCAGCCTAGACTGTGTGAGTTCTCAGTCCCTTCGATGTGGCTGTATTTGGAGACGGGACTTATATGGAACGAGTAAGGTTAAGTGAGGTATGTTTACTCTCTGTTGCTGGGAAACACATCATGACCAAAAGCAACTGAATGGAGGAAAGGGTTTATTTGGCTCACACTTCTGGGTCACAGTCCATCACTGAGGGAAGTCAGGGCTGGAATCCAAGTAGGAATT
Source organism: Bramus lutescens (assembly GCA_001685075.1). NCBI lineage: Eukaryota > Metazoa > Chordata > Mammalia > Rodentia > Cricetidae > Bramus > Bramus lutescens. The sequence goes on from LOEQ01003531.1 coordinate 116,972, forward strand.
GTGGAGGAATGCTGCTTGCTGTGTTGTTCACAGGCTTCTGCTGAGCTGGATTTCTTATGCAGTCCAGGATCACCTGCCTAGGCATGGTGATGCCCCCAGGAGGCTGGTTCTTCCTATGTCAATTAACAGTCCTGTCCATTCCTGTAGGTATGCCTGCTGGCCAACCTGATTTAGGCAAAAACTTAACCCAGACTCCCTTCCTAGGCTGTGCCAAGTTGACAAAGCCAATAGGTGGGGCTGAGGTCCCGTAGATTGGGTGCTCTCGGGTTCTCTCTCTCTCTCTCTCTCTCTCTNCCTCCCTCCCTCCCTCCTTCCCTCCACCATGTAGTCCTGCTACATGAAGATGGTCACCTGCAAATGGAGGCATCTTGCCAGAAAGAATGGGCCCAGATCTTAGTTTAGACTGCCAGCCCCCAGAGTATGAGAAACTCTGGTCTTTCTGCTGTCGAAAGCTCCCAGGCTACTACGGCAGCCAGAGTCGTGTGCCAAGCATTCTCCTCCCCACGGCACAGAGATAGCTGAGTAAAGGCTTGGGAAGAAGGGGTGGAGATAGAGCAGCGGGACCTGTGTTTCTAAGAGCCTGTGAGGCATGCGCTGCTGGTGCTTGTGCTGGAGATCACAAGGGACTTAACCAAGCATTAAGGAGCCGTTTCCTATTTGTGAGTTGTTTGAATATGTATGTGCAGCATATGCATATGTATGTGTTTGCATGTATGTGGGTACATGCATGTGTGTGCTGGTGTACGTGCACATGGATATACATGTGGGTCACTGAATGTCTTCCCTAATAATTCCCCACCTTATTTATTGAGGCAAGGTCCCTCAATTGAACTCAGAGCTTGTTGATTTGCTAGGCTAGCTAACCTTCTTGTGTCTGCACCCTGTCTCTGATTCATAAGAGCTGGGATTACAGGCAGCTACCTTACAACCTAGCCTTTTGTTTTTAAAGATTTTATTTCTATTTTTAAATTGTGTGTGTGTTTGTCTGAGTGTTGATTTTCTTGTGTGAGTACAGTGCCTGCCAAAGCCAGAAGATCTGGGCTCCTGGTGCTGGAGTTATAGGTGCTTGTGAGCTTTCAGATATGGGTTCTGGGGACTGAACATGGATCCTCTGCAAGAGCAGTAGATGCACTTAACCCCTGAGGCAGCCCTCCAGCCCCACAGCTAGTGTTTAAGTGAGCTCAGGGGATCCCAGCCTTTATATTCACCTGTGTCTTAGTTTGCTTTCTGTTTCTGTGAGTAAACACCACAACCAAAAGCAGCTTGGGGAGGAAAGGGTTCATTTCAGCCTTTCAGGTTGCAGTCCTTCATGGAGGGAAGTCAGGGAGGAGCAAGGCAAGAAGCTGGAGGCAGGAGCTGAAGCAGAGGTCTGGGGGAGTGCTGCTTACTGTCCTGACTTTCCTGGCTTACTCAGCCTGTGTTCTTATATAACCCAGGACCCCAACCCAGAGGTGGCACCACCTACAGTGAACTGGGCCCTTGCCCATCAATTATTAGTGGATAAAATACCCAACAGACGTAAAAGATTTTTCTCAACTGGAGTTCCCTCTTCCTAAATGAACCTATCTTGTGTCAAGATGACCAAAACCAACCAAGCAAACAAGCATACAAGCAAAACAAAACAAAACAAAAACAGTCTAACAAAACAAAACAACCCACCTCTAAATAGCATACCTGGCAAGCACTTTGCCCATTGAACCATGGCAAGTGCCTTATGCACTGAGCCATCTTTTTGGCCTGGAACTGGTTCTTGAGTAAGGAGGTCATCATGTGTGGAGAAAAGAATGGGCTAGTTGGGGGTGGGGTTGGTAGAGCAAATGTGGGTAATGACTCAGAGGTTCTTGGGATTCTCAGAGGTTCTACATAGCCATCCCTTGCTCACCCCAGAGCTCACCATTCTTCCTATTTGGGGCAGTGAGCCAACATATGATGTCCCTGCCACTTCCTGAGGGTGCAGTTTAGCTATTCCACATATTGCCTAGTTTTCTCTCAGCACTATGGTGGAGGAGGGGGCATGGAGTCTGAAAGCACACAGTACTCATTGGATCCTGACAAGAGGAAACCCGCACCAGACAGCAGAGGCCTTGTATGCAATGTAGTCCTATGTCCGCTTTGTATGGGGATCTGAAATGGTTGGGACCCTCCATCCAACCATCTCAGGAAACATCCACTACAAACAGGGCCCCTGCCTTCCCAGACAAGGGCAACCCTGTGGATCCTCTCCCGTGGCCCCCAATGGGGCAGCAGGATCCCTCATCCCAGAGGTGGGCACCTCACTAACAGACAGGCTACTTGGAGACCAAAGTGAGTAGAAATCAGCCTGAATGGCCCCAAGGCTCAGGACAATATATAAATAGCATGAGATGAAGATATTTTTCCCAGAGATACTATCTGAGAAAGTTTGCATTAATTCAACATGTCATCTTTCCCGTGAGCCATCTCTGTGATCAGAAGCCCCGGCCGGGCACCCGTTCAACACTATGAGGGTGATTAGGCAGCATGTCAAGAGCTGAAACGATAGTATCAGGCAAGCGAGGACCCAGGCTTCAGGCTGAGGAGCCAAGATCTGAGCCCTTGGGCAGGAAGCCTGTGCCCGCTTCCCAGCTGACTAGTGCTGTGAGCTCTAGGAGGTCTGGGTCAGGTGCTAGGGGTAGAAGGCATGTGCTGTATGACTTACACTAGACAACTGCCTTCTCTGAGTTATCCTCCTCTCTAAAAAAATGATTGTATGCCCCTTACAAATCTTCAAAGATCCATACCGCTGTGTGTATGTGTGTGTGTACATGTGTGTGTGTATATGTGTGTGTATGTGTATATGTACATGTGTAGAGAACGGGGTCAACCTATGATGTTCTTCATACTTTATCATCTTATTTTTTGAGGCAGGCTCTGGAATTGGGCTGGAAGATCTCAGTTCGGCTAGGCTGACTGGCCGGGGCCCCATCTGTCTCCACTACCCCAGGCTGTGATTCCCTGCACATACCGCTCCCAGCTTTTCTGGGAATCCATCTTAGGTCTTCATACCTTAGCGCTTCACGACTGAGCTACCTCCCTAATGCAGATTTTGCTTTAATATTTTTTCTGTATTAAAATTATTTATGTGAGGGCAAGCAAGATGGTTCAGCAGGTACAAGTATTTGCTGCCAAGCCTGAAGGCCTGAGTTTGAACCTGGCACCCACATGGTGGAAGGAGAGAACCAACTCCCTCAAGTTGTTCTCTGACCTCCATAGATATGCTATGCTATGTAAGAACATGCACACACATGCAAAGTATAATAAGTATTTAAAATAAAATTATATTTGCATTACATGAAGTTATGCACATAAAAAGCCTTACAAAAACACATGTGGGGTCATTTTCTAAAACCTAATTTAGTGTTTTATTAAAGGTTTCTCATTGCAGACATACATGACATACATCTTTTTAAAAGTTCATTATTTTGTTAAACATCCATATAGTAAATTTGACTTTATCCTTTCTTAGATAGATAGATAGATAGATAGATAGATAGATAGATAGATACTATCGTCCATCTTTTTTGTGTTCAATTCTATGCACTTTAATACAATGCAGTTTTGTGTAACCACCAATAGACTCCCACCTGGGGAGACACAGGCCTAGCTGCCCAACACAGGCAGTCCAAGGCCCACATACTGCAGTTTCATTCTTTGAAAACTCAGTCCCATCGCGGCATTCTCCTCATCTGGAAGACTTCTGAGTCAGCCTGGTGTGAGGGACAGGCCTCAGCTGGGGAAGTCAAAGGCCATGCCGGTGTCAGCGTTTGCTTGAGCCTCTGGGTCTTCTTCTAGAACTGAGCAGTACATGTGTTGAGGATTCAACACACCTCAGGCAAAGGCTGGGCACAGCACCAGTGTACCTGAGGTATTCAACATATGATGATCACTCTGTGAATTATGAACAGAGAGTCTTGTGTGGGTAGCTGTGTGGGGTATGGGCTTATAATTCTGTAGCGGGAATCACCCCGGAGCCAGAGTTCTGGGATGCTGTATGTCTTTATGGCAGATGTTTGACCAGTGTCTCCCAGAGCGCCCAACACTCATCCAGGAGGCCAACACAGAGCAGCTGAAGCCAAGAGACTGTAGACAAGGACCTTGTTTCTCCTTGGTCATCTCTAGGCCTCTGCCAGGCAGCTTCCTAGGGCTCAGAGATTGGAATAGCAGCTAGACGTCTGGGCAGGTTCTGATCTGCTCTCCTCCGGCTGGGCCTCTGGGAGCTCTAGTCTAGAGGCACCAAGGCTGAAGGAGTAGCCCCTCCAACATTAGATCATCCTTCTCAGGCCCCACTCCTGCCTGATTTGACTAAGGTCCTAAGCTTTAAGTTGTTTAATAACCTCTTGACATTAAATACATAACCCTGCAAAAAGGAGTAATTTGTGAGACAGAAGGAAAACAAATACCAGGCAAGGACATGGGGCACAGGGATGGTGGCAGCCAGGCTCATTACATTCCTGGGCCCACCTAAGTCCGACACCAGCTCAGAGCATATAGATCTTGGCTCCTCTCCATTCTGGGAAGACTTCAGAAACACAAGCAAAGGAAACTTTGCATTAGGCTGATGGTGACGGCTCATCATTAGAATTCTAGGGGCATATCTAATGCCATCTAGTTGCTAACACGATGCATCATTTTATGCTAAATAATTGATCATGGTGCAGAGATTGTGTTTGTGGAGTTAAAGAAAGTGATTGGAATGTGGAAGATTTCTGGATGGCAAGTTGTGTCTGTAACCCAATGCCTCTTCAAGCACACCTTCCCGGGGGGGCCTCAGCACACTGGGGGTTCTTGCCACACCCATGGGAGCTGAGTCCGGTAGCATCAGAGTGCTGCTGGAGCGGTATGCAGGGTGATGATACAGATGGGGGAACTTGGCCAACAAGTATCAGGGTGGGGTCAGAGTCTTTATAATATCCTAGAAGTTTACACCTTCTTAGGAACACTGCAGAAAGGCCAATGGTCTGTCGTGGGAGAAAAGAAAATCCTGTACCCAACCACTGGTCCAAATCCTAAGTCTTTCCCTAATGCCATGATGATAGGGCCTTGTTCTGAGGGGTGTTTGCCCTAAGGACTCACTCCCCTCAGTTCAGCCTCCTGTTTTTGCCATGTATTTTTCCTACAGTCTCTGTCGCTTTCCCCTTTCTGTAAGAAAGCACTTTCAGAACTGGCGCATATGAACAAAAACAAATACCCTGGGGGATGGAGGGCTATGAGTGACCTGTCCAGTAGCTGGTCCTCGACGGAAGTCACAATGTTTGTGGTATAAAGGGCATGTCCAGAACACCCAACTTGTACACTGTGTGCCCGCTGGGTACCATTGAGTAAACCTCTGAGCCTACTTCCTTGTGAAAGTGTGAATCCTTTGGGCCCTGACCGTGGGCTTCTGTGGTAGTTAGTGTTGATTACCTACAGGCCTGCAGGCACACCTGTAAGGGACTGCCCAGATCAGCCATCCTCAACCTATGGGTTGCCACCCATTTGTGGGTCACATATCAGATATCCTGCGTATGAGATATTTACATTATAATTTATACCAGTAGCAAACTTACAGTTATGAAGTAGCGACAAAAGAATTTTATGATTGCAGATCACCACAACTTAAAGAACTGTATTAAAGGATCGTAGCATTAGGGAGGTTGAGAACCACTGATCTAGATTAAATCTGAGAATATCTGTAGGGAATTTTCTTGGTTGTGTTGAGGTGGGAAGATGCACCCACTGTGGGCGGCACCATTCCCTAGGCATGGCTTATGGAGCTGAATAAGAGTAGAGGAAGCTGAGCACAGGTAGACAACGATTCATGCGCTCTTCTTGTGACTGTAGATGTCATGTGACAGTTGCCTCATGCTCCAGACGCTTTGATTTCCACTCCATGTGCACATAACCTGGAACCATGACCTAGAACAACCACTGTTAACCTTAAATTGCTTTTGTCTTTACCACAGCAACAGAAATGAAACTAAGTCAGCTTCTAAATCAACTATTCTTTGGCTGCTGCAGAATCACCCAATTCCTTTGAAACATGCCAATGCTACAGCCCAACTCTTGGAAAGGCTGATTGCACTGGTCTCAGACAGAATCTGACCAAATGCCCTCTTAAGTGTCTATCCAACCAATTGTTTCTTTGGATTCTTTGTGTGTGTCTGCATGTGTATCTTATGTTTTTTTATTGATATGAAGAGACACCATGACCATGATGGCTCATTTACACTTTCAGAGGTTCAGTCCATTATCATGGTGGAGGACATGGTGGCATGCAGGCAGATGTGGTGCTGCAGCTGAGAGTCCTATATCTTGCAGTCAACAGAAAGTTAACTGTTGACACTGGGAGTAGCTTGAGCAAAGACAACCTCCAAGCCTGCCCCCACAGTGACACACTTCCTACTCCAACAACTCCACACCTTCTAGGAGTGCCACTCCTTGTGAGATTATGGGGGAGGGGCAATGACATGCAAGCTTCCACAACGTGTATAAGTGTTCACGTGTGTGCATGTGTGCACACATGCATGTAGCGGCCAGAGGTCTACTTGAGGTATCATTCCTCAAGATTCTACCTACTGTCGCCTTGTTTTTGAGACAGTGTCTCACTGGTGTGGAGCTCACTAAGCAGTTCTGACCGGCATGGAGCCTGAGATTCATCTGTCTCCATCCCCAGCACTGGGACTGTTAGTGCACACCACAGTGCTCAGCTTTTCTCACACATTCTGGGAGTTGAATTCATGTCCTCGGGCAAGCATTTCATCAGCTGTGTTATCATCTCTCCTTCTCTACCCCAACCATTCTGATATGTGACAAGGAGTTTAGCCTTTGGAGGGACGTGGGTGGTTTGAGAAGTATGGCCTGGCTCTGGGCCAGTGTGCTCTGGCTGTGTTGTAGGTCAACAACTTTGGAGCCTGAAGAAATACAAGAGTGATCATAGAAATATTTTTGCTGGTACTGAGCACTGGGTTAATGAAAATCATTGCTCTTTAGTGGGTGCCACGGCCGGGTGGCTTGGCTGGAAATACCAAGAGAGCATCCAGGATACCTGAGACAGGTGTGCGTTTGAAGGAGGCAATCAGTCGAGGTTATTTTGCTTAGGAGAGGCTTCCTGTACAGAGTAGACGGGAGGAGGTCTTGTTGTATCTTGTTGGTGTGGATCACACAAGGAAGGTTCCCCTTCCAGCTAGGTGTCTGCCCACAGCCTGCTCCTTATTTCCTTGCTAACCCTAACTACCCAGGAATTCCAAACATACTAGTTCTCAGTATGTTACTGAATATGGGGTCACATTCTGTACCCCAAGAAGTCAAATTCAACCACCTGTCCTCAAGGTTAAAGCAGCCATGTTAATAGAAGTGGGACAGAAAAAAGGAAACTTCTTTTCAATGTGGCCATACTGGGAAGGAGGATAAAGGCCCAGTAACCCTGTTGGTCCACTTTTGGGGTGCTGAAGTGAGATGGAAATTTAAATAGAGAGCGAGGGCTATGCATGTATAAGCAGTTCAGATTAGGGAGTGGCCCCACTCACCATCGACGTCATCTCCTGGTCCCCATCTCTTCTGTAAATTGTCTGACAAGTTGAAAATCTCTTTTCCAGATGCCACATCCCCTCTGGCTGCCGTGTTTCCTCCTTTCAGCGTGAAATTCCTAGCCAAACCCCTGTTTCTTTGGGTCTGTTATTTTAGCAGTCTGATAGATGGAGGGGCACAAGTGTCCCTTTAAAATATCTTCATTTCTGCCAGGCAGTTTATAAGCACACATGTCCAGAGTGGGTGACCTCCTCATTAGCTGGAGAGCTCCCTCAGGCCCCAGAGCTATCTCTCTACTCCCTGGCATAATAAAATGTGGCATGCTTGTTAGTCAGCTCTCCAGTGGTTCACTAAGACTGCCATCTCTGGGTCCCTGCCATCTGGAAATGAACTGCTCAGGTCCCCACTGACTCTGATAGGTCCAGATATGACCCCACTCCACAGATAGGGCATCAGAGGCTCAGGGATGAAATGACTTGGCCAAAGTCATCTGTTCAGCTGGTAGAAGCCTCCCGAATCCTGTCTGAGACAACCTGCAACCAGCAAACACCAGTTACAGGCCAAGATCCCTGGGCACCGTCCCAAATCTCCAGGGAGGAAATGTGTTTGTTTGGAGACAGTATCTTATTTTGGGATGGCCTTGTCCCTCTCACGGTCTGACCTAACTGATTAACAGCGTGCTGTGATCTAGATGGTTCTGTCTTTTGTAGATACCACCCATCTGGGCTGCCTTTGTCCCTGAGGATCTATAGCCTGGCCACACCTCTAGTCCCAGCTGGCCCAGTCTCTCTGTGATCTTGTTTTGGCCACCCACACAGTGTCTGGCAGAGATTAGCTTTTAGCTAAAGGTCACAGTGAGTTGTCCAGGGATCCCCATGGAGGTAGTGCCAAGGATGCTTGAAGGGGGCAGCTCTGTGTCCTGGGTCAAGAGAACAGGAGGGAGGGCAGGAGTGTGAGTGGAGTCAGGGTCAGAGCTCATGCCAGAGAACTACCCCAGCTGCCTCCAGGATATTCGCCAACAAGGAGGGGCACTTTATAGCTGTCACGCATGAAATCTGACTGGGAAAAATCACTCTTTGAGCTCATTCAGACTCTCCTCTGGGGTCTGTTCAGCTTAAGATGAAGAATTTGGACCCTGAGAAAGGAGCATGAGACTCCCCTCCTGTCCTCTGTCAAGGGAAAAATCACTGAGACACTTGGTAGAGCAGCAAGAAATACCTGCTAAGTGTTAGGGTCATCATCATGACACCCACCCTGATTAGAAGAAGGATGTGGTGAGGGGCAATGGATAGACAGGAAGCTCCTAAGAGGAGCCATTCAGGGCAGGTCATTCTGCTGAAGACAGGCAAGGGTGATGAGTGTTTGTTAGTAGGTATCGGCTATAAAGAGTGACCGGGTGCTGAGGGCAGGAATTCCCTTTAAATTGACTCAGGATTCTTTCTACATCTGGACAAGGAAGGTGAGAGTGTCCCCAAAGGAGGCTTGGTCAAAAAGAGGGCTCCAGGCTTGGAGACGGCTCTGTCAGCCTAGCCTAGCTGGTTGAGCTTCAGGTCTCATTGAGAGACTCTATTCTTAAGGACAATACTCAAGGTTGTACTCTGGCCTCCAGAAACACACATGCACTTACACATAGGAACATATATATGTATATATATATATACATATATACCCACACAATATATGTGTATATGTACATACATACATATATACATATACACTATATATATGTGTGTGTGTGTGTGTATGTGTTTGTTTGTTTGAAGAAGGCTCTGAGGGACCTGGAGGTCACAGGAACTGGAGTGGTCTAACTTGGTCTCCTCATGCCCAGTATGATTCTTTCCTCAAAGACACTGTGACTCAGACTAGTACTCATGTCAGAATCACAGATCTGTGGCCTCTGTGGCCCAGCCCAGTACTCATGACAGAATCACAGATCCATGGCTCAGCCTTCTGAGTCCTGAGATCAGGAGCATACTCTGAGAATGGCTGCTGTCTCCTCCTGCCTTGGTTTCCAGCCTCACTGGAAAGGAATCCTGGGAAGAACCATTGGTTGTGGTTTCAAACAGCCTTAGACTCCTGCCTCTGCATCTGCCTCCCTGTGCCACAAGCCTTGGATAAGCCTTTTATACTGGCTAAGCAAGATTCTTGGTAGGGCTAGGAAGGCCTGCCTCATGGGCACCAGGTAAGAGCTGAATGGGACAGCTGAGCACTCGTGAAGCCCCTGGTCAGGCAGGCACTCAGGATTCTTTTCTGGGAATGGCAGTTCCGTGCTGCTGAGGTGGAGAGAACCCAGACTTTCCGGTTCTCCCATGCTGGGCAAAGAGGGAAACTGAGGCTAGGAGAAAGTGTGAGTCAGCAGGGGCCCAGACTGGAAACCGCTAATGTTCTTTCTGCCTTTTGGTAGAAAACCAACGTCCCCAGCCCCAAGTCAGTGGGTAACAGAGGAGGTCCCCTCCATGATCACCCCCTCCTGCTGTGGAGGTTCTCCTGGGGCTGGAAGCAGAGCAATGGAGAAGCTGGGTTTCTAGTCCTCTCTCTGCAGGTTCATGGGACTGGCAGCTACCCAGACCCTCTGCTGGCATGCCTAGGCCTGCAGCCTGAAGCTGCGTTCCCACTTACATCCCCTCATTCCCCACCACTCTGCACCATCTGGGCAAACACTGTTGGAATGCTATGGTGTTGCCCTAGGGGCACTCCAGAACTCTGGCAGTGACACCTCTGGCTTGGTAACTGCCAATATCTCCTCAGGCCCTGCTCCCAGACAGGGTGCTGGTCTGGGATCTCCCGGCTGGGATCTCCTCGCTTTCTTCACTGCAGTTGGCTCATCTGTGAGAGGGCCAGCAGTGCTCACCCAGAAAAACATTTCTCTGAATCTCTTCATGCTCCCTGTAAGAGCATGGATGAACCTGGAGCTGGGGATTCCAATGATGGAAACGGAAAAGAGGCTTCATGGAGGCTGCTTATACACATGGCATGGCTTCCTTCTGATAGAAATTGGAGTCACCTGAACAGCAGCCACACTAGACTTTGGCTGTGTGACTCCCAGAGTCCTCTCTAGGGTCCCTCTTGCTAGCTAGCCTTCTCTGGTTCTGCCTTCCCTGGGTAATGTTAGAAGCCAGGCTCAGCTCAGTCCTTTCCCAAATACTGACAGGTGCCTTGCTTGTCTGGGAGTCCTCAGATAACAGGTTTACAGGTACCACGAAATCTCACCTTGTGAGTAAATTTAGGTCCTAGGAAGCTACAACCTATTCCCTATACCCTTCCCTGCCTCTTCCTGCAGAACCAGAGATCCTAGCCGCAGGTTCTCATTGTAAACCTGCTGGCATCCTCCAAGGGCAGTGGGCTCTGACTTTCCTCAGAGACCCCACCATGCTGTTACCTCTCTGTCTGTCCAAGGTATTAAATAATTCTTCTAATGAATTCCTTAGTCCCCAGTAATCCATCTCAGTGTCCTCTTGAACACCTGCCCCATCCAAAAATCTAATACTACCTCCTGGTTGTTCCGCCCTCATGTTCCCACTCTCCCTGGATTCTGTTTCCTTGATTCTAACCTCACTGGGTTCCTCATTCTTTGGGTTCTGTCCTCCCTGATTTGACCTTCCCTGAATTCCACCCTCCCTGGTTCCTGCTCTTCTGGGATCTGCCTTCCCAGGTGCCACCCTCAATGGGTCTACCCTCCCCAGAGAGCCCTTTTCTGTCCTGTTGCACTCTAAGCTGTTTTCTGACCTGGCTGCCCCATGCACTACACATGTGACCCCCCTCTGAATCTTGCATCTGTTGTCATTTGTGTACACTTGTCTTAGTTTGGGTTTTTATTGCTGTAAAGAGATACCACGACCATGGCATCTCTTACAAAAGAAACATTTAATTGGGGTGGCTCACTTACAGTTTCAGAAGTTCAGTCCATTATCATGACAGGGAGCATGGCAGCATGCAAGCAGACATGGTACTGGAAAAATAGCTAAGAGTCCTGTGTCTTGAAGGCAACAGGAAGTTGACTGATTGTCACACTGAGGGAAGCTTGAGCAAAAGAGACCTCAAAGTCCACCCCCACAGTAAAGTACTTCCTCCAACAAGGCCACACCTCCTAATAGTGTCACTTCTTTTGGAGGCCATTTTATTTCAAGCCCCAAAACTGCTCTCTCTTCTCTGCTGTGCATAGAGCCCTTGAGGCCAGGGCCTCTGCTTCAGTCTCTTGGAATGAGCCATTGGCAGGAACAGAGCAGGTGCCCATGTATAAGAAGAATCAGTGACCAGCACCCCATGGTTGTGTTTGGTTTGTGACCTGTGGACTTTGTTGTTTTGTTTTTGAGGAGCTGGGAAAAACTCAAGCCATTGTGTATTCTAGCAATCTAACTTTGTGCTACATCCCCAGCCTGGTCTGAATTGCCCTTAGAGAACAACAGATGTGTTCGACACTTAGCCGTGGGCTGCAAGCACCCCAGGATAGACTGAATGTGTTCCAACATAGAATCACAGCATAGACTGAATCTGGTCCAACCAGAATCAAAAACTTACTTAAAACAGTGTGAGATACTTTTGTGGAATTTTATAATTTGATTGTGTAGTCTTTATATAAACTCTGTAGATGTAACATCAAAAATCTGGATGCTGGATAGGGCCGATGGTGCCTGCACACAGGCTTGTAGACCCATAGAGAAACTGGATGAATGTGTTCCCATGTGCCAGGGACAATCTCTACCTTGCTCCTAAGTTTTCTTGCATTTTTCCCAATACATCCTTTCCTAAAGTGGGGACTGAGGGTCCATGGACTCCTACATTTTAACTTTATGAGGCAAGGATAGATCTTCATTTGATAAACCAAACCAGATTGAGATGACTCCATCCCTTTCCCCTACGCTTTGACCTACACATTCATCCACACCCAACCCTTTGTCCTGTCCTTAGTTAACTGTCACAGAGAGAGAGGGGGGAGGGAGAGGGAGAGGGAGAGGCAGAGGGAGGAGAGAGAGAGAGAGAGAGAGAGAGAGAGAG
>LOEQ01003531.1:135202-152268 GCA_001685075.1 Bramus lutescens
CACACACACACTTTGGGTTTGGTTTCTGAAACAAGAGCCTCCAACTTGCTAAGTCATCGAGGATGACTTTGAACTTTTGACCCACTTGTTCCTGAATGCTGAGTTTACAGTGGGCACCACCATGCCTGGATTATGCAGTGCTGGGGATGGACCCCAGGCTTTTTGCATGCTAGGCAAGTGCTCCACCAACTGACTTGACTCTCCAGCCTTCTCCCTTCCTGACTTAAACTTAGGGCTCATCTTTCAGTCCTAGCTTTGGATTAAATGACTATCTCCCTAGTCTTTGGGACTTCTCGGTCTGTTGACTTGGCTGTCAGCTCCTCTGGCATCCCCCAGACTCTGCCAGTGGGTAAGAAAATTGGTTCTGGGTCTCTTCTCTGATTGTCTTCGAGAGAGTGACAGTGTCAGGGAGAGTGATCTATGGCAGGCCTAGCACAAAGATTCAAATCTAGAGACCGCTGGCCTGGGACAGCCATTCTTTTCAGTCATCGGACGTTCGCTCGCTGATCACCAAATCCAGACCTACCGCACAGTCTCCCAACTGAATGGTTATGCCTCCACAGATGGGTTTTGGCTAATGGGCTAATGAATCAGGATCGTCAGAATGCTTCCTCCAGCACTAGTGCCCAAACGCCAGGCAGTTCTGTTCATGGACTCTGAGGGTAATGATCCCTTCTGAAAATCATAACCCATCCATCTCGCCTCCCTGCACCATCCATCAATGTTCTGGAGTCTGCGGCTGCGTTCTCGTTCCAGGAGTTTTCAATCACTTTTCTTTTCCCCTGTGCTCACACAACAGTGCGCTGACACTGGGAAATTGTGTTTTGACATGAAATCATTATATGTTTTAAAACCTCTCCTTCAACATTGGGCTTTTCCTGCCCCCTGCTCTGCCCCAACTTGTCCCTACTGTGAAGGTGGTGGGAGCTCTGTTCCTTTGTTGAGCCCTGGGGCACAGGGAAAGGATGCCTCCTGCCCATTTAATTGCAGCACGTTGTCACTATAATTAATTTGTCTCCTCCAATCAGGGACCTGCTAGTCTATCTCCCCCAGTCTAAGGGCTGGGGCATGAGGTTCACGAACACCCAAGTTGCATCTTCAAGTAGGATCCCCCTTTGTTAAATTAATTCATTTGTTATGTATTTGGTAAATTCAAATGACCAATGCATGAAGGAATACGGGATGGAGTGGGGGATGAGCTGCTCAAGTGCATTGATGCTTTCCTGCATCCCCTGCACCACCAGGAAGGGTGGGTCTGGAGGAGGCTGCTGCTTGCTGCATGCTAAGTCCCAGCTCCACCACGCAGTGCTAGTAACTTTTTCTGAGGTATATTCCAGCATGGTACTTGCCTAACTTCTAGGAAACTATGGATTCAATTCTCAGCACCGCTTAAGGCTGGATGTGGTATTGCACTCCTACTAGAATCCAAGCACCAGAGAGCCTGAGGCAGGAGAATCAGAAGTTCAAGGTTATCTTCAACAATACACGGAGTTTGAGACCAGCCTGGGCTTTATGGGATTCTATTTTAAAAATGAAAATAAAAAAGATTCTGCTCTTTATTTATATATTTGCATACATGTGTGTGTATGTGTGTGTGTACAATGTGTTTATGTGTTGTATGGGAATACGCTTACACAGTGACTAGAGAAGGACATTGGGTACCATGTTCAATCAGTCTCAACCTTATCTTCTTGAGACAGGGTTTCTTACTGAACCTGGAGCAAGACGGACAGAAAGCAAGCCCCAGTGATCCTCCTGTCTCTGACTCTCCGCAGGACTGGGGTTACAGTTGTGTGTGAAGCCACACCCACCCTCAGTCCCAGAGTCTAGCATTCAGAGATATAACCTTTTCGTCCATTAGTGCCCTAAATGCATTCCAATTACTGATCTGGTGTCAGCAGGGATGGGGGTGCTTAGAAAAAAAAGTGAATGAAGCTGGGCTTTTGGGAAAGAATTGTGTGTTAATTCAGTATATTTCCCCAATGTGTTTGTTTCCAGGGGAAATATTCGTAGGAAGCAATTCTAAAACCCCTGCTCTGCCAACTCTAGACCTTTATGCTCCCAAGTATGTGATTGGACTGTGTTTGGAATCCTTTCTCTCCTTCCACCTTTATGTAAGTCCAAGGGATCAAACTCATGACACTGGCATTTACAGCAAGCCCCTTTACCCACTGATCCATCTTGTCACCCTACTTGACTGTATTTGGGAAGTTCAGCACCATATCAGAGTGTTCTGTGATTTGGTGAGAAAAGTGTGCCCTGGTCCCTCACTAGTGGCATCTTCTGGAGCAAATAACCAAACCTTTCCAAGCCTCAGTTTTCTCATCTGGAGAAAGGGCCCATCAACACTATTTCTGCAGCATCCGATGTGAGAAGTAAATATAGCATTTGCCCTCCTGGGATCCACAGATGTGTATCATTATGGGCCTGGCAGATGTCATGGGGAAATGACTCCTGCTGAAGTGCACTGAGCTGTGGAAGTCACAGAGGTGCTCACTTTAAAGCAGAATAGATGCCATTGTGCTAGTTTCTGCCAAACAACACAAGCTTACACAGCAGGTGATGGATGCTATGAGCAGACTCCCAGCATTCCCATCCAGCTGGAGGGATGATGTCTCCCCATTTTAAATCGCCCTCTCTTTTTTTCCCTCCTGAAACAAATGGAGCCTTGGGCAATGGTCAGACTGAAAGTCAAATGACTATGATTTCCAGATAAAGTTTCTTGGGGGTATGGTGGCAGCTTGCTCCTTTTCTGCTGGCTTTGGAAGTACCATGGTTACTCCACAGTGCAGTGAGGGGCTGGAGCCATACCCAGACAGACTCCCAACATTCTCCTTCCAGAGACCCCTTGGCTTCAGGCAATGTCTCCCTCAAGGGGTTTAACTTATTTCTACGTTTGACTGATAGGCTCATCTCAGTTTTGATCTCCCATAAAACCTACCTATCTTAATCTTGTGAGTGAGTGTACATGTGTGTGTATACATGTGTGCGCAGGTGTCCATGGAGACAAGAAGAGGGTGTCAGATACCCTGAAGTTACAAGCAGTTGTGAGCTGTCCAACACAGGTGCTGGGATCTGAACTCATCAATAAAACTCTTAACCAACTCTCCAGTATGCCAAATCCATGATTTTAATATATATGCATATATTATATATAAATAATTTTAAATTTATTTATTTTATTTTCTCACATTTATGCATGTTCTCTTTGCATGTAGACCACATGAGTGACTGGTGCCTAAGGAGAGCATCAGATCCCCTGGGACTGAAGTTCTGAATGACCGTGATCCGCCATGTGAGTGTTGGGGAACTGAACTTGGGTCCTCTGTGAGAGCAACCTGTGCTCTTCACTGCTGAGCTATCCCCCAGTTCCTCGCCCATGCCCACTCTGATAACCTCCTTAGGATATGTAAGGAGCAAAGGTGAGGAAGTGCGCTCTGCCTTCCTGCCTCTTTCAGAGAGGTGGTCTCTCAGCTTCCCCAAGTTTTGGGTATTAGTACCACTCTTCCTCCCGCCCCGAAGAGGTCACTTATTCCCTTGCAGAACTGTTGATCACCTGGGCCTCCTCTGTGATGGGCGCTAAGACCCAGTCACCACAGGATACAGTATGGTGCTGAACCAAGGGTAGACTCCCAGAGCCTGTTGATAACCCGGGCCTCCTTTGTGATGGGCACTAAGACCCAGCCACCACAGGATACACCACGGTGCTGAACCAAGGGTAGGCTCCCAGAGCCTGTTGAGAATTGAGGCAGGAGGTGGAGGAAGCAGGCATCACAGGTGTCTCCTCTTCTGGGCAGCAATGGTAAGACTTTGGTCTCCTATCCTAGGGTACCAAGTCATCCACTCAGCCCAGAGACATACTGAGGATCCAGTGTTGAGCTGGCGAGAAGGTAGGACTTAGAAACTGCCTGTGGGATGGTCTGTGAGGGAAGGTGAAATAACTCAGGATACAGTTGTCTGCTTCTGGGGCAGAATGCGAACTTCATTTTAGGTGTTGACCTCTTCATGTAAGGGTCTAACCTGAGGGCAGAATGACAGCCGGAGACAGGAAGCTCAGGCAAGAAGGCTGTCTGTGATGGGGCACTCAGGAAGGGGATGTGGCTGGAGAGTTTGTAGGCTCCCTCATGAAAGCCTTTCTCTCCATGGAACTGCTTCAGTTCATTGAGCCCTGACTGCAGGATTTTTGCACTCTGACTTCATCATGGCAGCTCCTTTAAAGGTGAGCTCTGAATCTCACAGGGGTGTGGGTTATGTCTCTTGAAGGAGAAGGACTAGTCCAAGATCACAAGCCTTGAAAAGGAGCAGTCAAAATAGGGCCACCTCTGCTTGGCTGTTTACAAGCCTGTCCCTGCAGCCCTCCCTCCATACTGTCTCTATGACACGGGGTAAGGAGTAGGAGACTAATGGAGGCAGAAGCCCTGTGTTGGAGATAGGACCAAGACACGGTGGTGGGTTAAGCAGTGGGTGTCGGCAGTGGTGGTCATAGCCCTGCAGAGGGACTGAGCCTCATGGCTAACACCTTATACCGTGTGCCTCTTGGTTCCTTCCTAATAGGAAGGCTGTGTGCTCTGGCTGGGCACGGGAAAACTCAATGGCAGATGTCAACCCTGGACATGGCCCCACAAAGCAGAAACCAAGACTGCAATAAAGAGGGGCACCGGAGGAGGCACCGAGGAACTTCAGGAAGCTTGGAGGAGTCTGGGCAAAGGGAAGGTTTTCCTCGAGGGTTCTCAAGAGGTGACCCCCCTCCCCACCTAGCTGCATGAAAGAGGGGGCTTCTGGCGCCCGAGGGAGGTCCCTGCTCTGCTCTGTCACAGGAACAAACTTGCGCCCCAGCATTTTAGTCAAACTGCCGGGAGGGCCACCTGCTTTTTAGTTCAACGAGGCCCCCTGGAGACGGAACTTTAAAGAGGTCTCAAATCATAACAAGGCTTTTAGCTGCTCAAACCCACAACTGTTTTCCTCCCCTCCATCACAGCAAGGGCACACGCAGAGATGAGTAACATTGAGAAAAATGCCTGTTTCTGCCTGTCAGACCAAGCGGGGACAATTAACCCTTCCTTAGTCAATTTTCTGCCATAGGGGAATCTTTAGATAACTGTTCCCATAGTCACTTCACATTTTCCCAGTCTCTCTAGGGACATCAGGTTCCTGGGAGCTGGGACATGTTTGTTTTTCTGTCCAATGTGTCTACTGTGAGCCGTCTCCCATTACTCCAGAGCTTGGCTGTACTGTGGACTCCTTGCTTGATTTCTGCAGAGACCTCTTTGTAATCCCCTTGACTTCCCAGCATGACCTTCCCTCAGCTCAGTTTGACTCTTCAAAGCCACTCTTGAGCACCTTCTCTAGTGACCATATCACCATTTCCCCTGGGAATGTCACTTCCCCTGCACAGAGGAAACCTGCCTAACAGCTGTTAGTTAAAGATTTCTGAGCGCGGGAGCCCCAGGAGCCACCACTGTGCCTCTTTCCCTGGCGCTGTCCGTGGTGCTGAACTGAGGATGGCCTGGGGAAATTGTAGGGAGGAGGGGTATCCTGGTGTCACAGGCGTCTGCTATTCTAGGGCAGCAATGGCAATGATCTGGTCTCCTGCCACTGTGCTGTGGATGCTGAGTGACAACAGCTGCAGAACCATTTCCCCTAGAACAGTCTGGGATAGGGCAGGGTCGTTGTTTTGTAACATCCAAATTTCACTCTGGGACCACCTTGAGGAAGTTGTGGACTACTCTATTCATTCAGAAAAATCTATCACATTCAGATTGGATAGAAGGGATTCTACTGACTGCACCTCAGAGCCTTGAACAACGCAGATGGCACCACAGGGATCTGGATGCTGATACATACCATACCAGGTACACCTCCAACCTTCCCAGACACCTGAGGCAGCAAGTCCCTTTGCTTTCTCATGTGATGGTGAGAGGCCTGTTTATGGGACTGGGGTGGTGGCTCATTCTGTAATGTGCTTGTGGGCCTGAGTTCAACCCCCACCCCATAAATTGTGTAAAATAAGCTTGGTGTGGTGGCTTGTGGGTGCTGTAATCTTCATGTTGGGGGAACAGAAGCAGTCAGATCCTTGGGGCTCACTGGCCAGCAAGCATAGCCTACTTGGTGAATTCTAGCAAGTGATAGACCCTGCCTCAAAGCGAGGTGGACAGGGTTTAAGGAACCGTAGTTGAGGTTGTCCTTCATGTGCACCTGCACACACAGGCACAGCACACACACACACCCTCCTACCCATAAAGGACATGTTTTTGAAATTTGTGACCCAACATATTCTGGATAGCAGGGCCATTTTTAGCGTATCCTAGAGAAGCTTCAGGTCCTCCAGGTGGCATCACCGCTTCCAAACCTTTCACCCCTAACCATTGCTTGCTTTGCCCACACAGTGCCTCCTGCTGGAAGGCTCCCATCCCCACTCCTCACTGCTCCTATGACCAAGCTCACAGGCTTTTCCAGTCAGGCAGCAGGGATATCTCCTCTCCCAAACCTTGAGACTGAAGCAACTCAAGCCATGCCTTCATCCTCTTGTCGAATGTATTCAGGTCACTCTGATGGGTGGGGCCACAAGAGGGATGGAGCCACAAAGTGGTCACTCTGTGGTATACTGTTCACTTGACCTTACACATGACACTGGAGCTGTTAGGGTCAGAGCCTGGGCCCTGCAGCCCTAACAAGCCAGGTGGGCCAACATCCTCAACAGGGTAATTAAAGATACCAGTTATGGAAAACAAAAAACAAGACAGGAGAGTGGTTCACTGTGGCCACATGGGGGAAGAGAAGCAAAGAGGTCCAGTGACTCCTCAATCCATGTTTAGGGTCCTGACATGTGGTTCAGGTTTAAACAGAGGGCAAAAGGTGTGCATAGCTAAGCAGTCCTGGTCCGGGTGTGGCCCTGCCCATTACTGACCCATCATTGTCTGGGTTCCAGTCTCTCCTGCAAGTTGTCAGAACTGTGTAAACTGCTCCTGGGAGACAAGTTCCCCCTCTGGCTGGCACCAGACATCAGCCTTCTCCTTCTCCTGGCATCAGCCTCCTGGGGAAATTTCAATTCCTTCAAGTCTGTTGTCTCAACAGTCGGATGGTAGAAGGAACTACACAGGTGTTTCTCTTTAGCATATTTCTGCCCCTGCCAGGGTGGCTACACGGAGGAGCAGGGAATTCCTGTCACCTCTACACCAGGTCCCTCAGTTCCACCTGATGCCTCTATTGTCACAACTCACACGAAGAGTTCCAGTACTGTCATTTCGCAGTTGTGGGACCGGAGGTTCCGGGCAGTCAGAGCTCTCTTCTTCAAGATACGGAGAATAAGTAGCAGTGAGAGGGAAAGACCCTGACTTCGGCCACTTGGGATTGGATGAGCGACGAGGACAAGGCAGATGGATGAGCCCAGGTGGCCACAAGGGGCTCATGGTGGGGGTTGGAAAAAACAGCAAAGTATCATAGGTTACCCCTTCTCATTTCTCTCACTGATATGAAAGGGTCTTGGTAAAAACTTGTATACCTCTTTTTGTTTTGTTTTTCAAGACAGAGTTTTTCTATAGCTTTGGAGCCTCTCCTGGAACTAGATCTTGTAGACCAGGCTGGCCTTGAAATCACAGAGCTCTGCCTCCCCGAGTGCTGGGATTAAAGGTTTGTGTCACCACTGCCTGGCTTAAAAACTTGTATACTTTTTAAAGAATAAAACACCTGAAATTTAGTAGGAAATTAAAATCTGAGTAAAGCAGCATTAAGATTAAAGTAAAGGGAACCAGAATGATGGCTCATGGGTTAAGAGGACTTGCTGCTCTTCCAGAGAGTATCCATTGTCATCAGGCTCACAATTGGCTGTGACTCCAGCTCCAGGGGAACCAATGCCCTCTTCTGGCTTTCTCAAGCACATGTACTCAGAAGCACAACTAGAAACACACACACACACACACACACATCTAATTAAAGACACACACATCTAATTAAAGACACATAACACACTTTCCAAAAAAGATTAATATAAAGAACATTAGTGGGCAGAAAGGGACTAGAAACTCTCCCTCGCCTGGGCTTTAAGTGAGGAACAGAGTGAGCTCCTTTCTTAGGCATCCAAGGAGTGGTATTTTCTTGCACATTCTCTGTCAATTACATGTAGCCCTTGGAGGTCAGGGATATGTGTGTGGTTTCCAGTCTTTTTTTTACTGTCATTGACCTCTTTCATATATTAATCTTTGTGGCCCTCTCTCCATGCCCTATTCTTTTGGTTTAATTTTTGGTGATTCGTATATGTATGCAATGCATTGTGAACATATCCACGTTAACCCCTCTCATGGCCCCTTCCCACTCCTACAGACCCCTTTCTTATTTCCCACTAGCTCCTCCCACCCTCATGTCTTACTTTTTTGTGCAGATCTTGAGCAAGTAGCTATAGTTGCTGTATGTTTACGACTAGGTCAGCTCTGTTGTATGCAGAAGACAGTTTCATAGGACTCCTCTGTATCTTCTAACTCACATTTTTTCCCCCCACTGATGCTCTCTTGGCCTTGGAGGAAATGATGTGGCTGTTCTGTCTAGGGATGAGCACTCAACAGTCATTTACTCTCAGCACTTTGACCAGTTATGAGTAAGGGTAGACAGTGACAAGGGTCTAAGGGTATAAACATAAATACCGAGAAGGCAGCTGGGCTCTGTATCAACTTAGCTTGGCATCATTAGTAAGTTCTGCCTGAGAGCCTGTGACATCCCCAGCTATAGGTTCTTGCCCAGGTTTACAGTACCAGACATGCATTTCTTCCTATGCAGCAGGCATCAAATCTATTTAGAAAGTGGTTGACTGCCCCTTGAGGGTTTTGAAAAAAACATGTGCTCAAACCACATCCAGGGAGACAGTTCATTTCCTTATGCCGGCAAGATATAGAACTCTTAGCTCCTTCTCCAGCACCATGTCTGCCTATACACTGCCATGCCCATTATGATAATGGATTAAACATCTGAGCTGTAAGCCACCCAATTAAATGTTTTCCTTTATAAGAGTTGCTGGGGGGGGGGCTGGAGAGACAGCTCAGAGGTTAAGAGCATTGCCTGCTCTTCCAAGGGTCCTGAGTTCAATTCCTNGGCATACACACAGACAGAATATTGTATACATAATAAATAAATAGTTAAAAAAAAGAGTTGCTGTGGTCATGGTGTCTTGTCACAGCAATAGAAACCCTAAGACAACCCCTAAAGAGCCGTGCCACTGTCACACCCATGGGAGGTCAGTGTTGCATTTCTCAGGACCCACAGCTTGGTAAGATCACTGATGACCTTTCTCTTCTAGCAGCTGCCAAGGCAGTTTCCAGCACTGGGAAGACTAGCCAGCACGGTGGAGATGTCTAGCTACGTTCTGCCCTGGTTTGTGTGCTCCATCTCCCCTGCTACAATAAGTGCTAGATTGTCACAGAGGATTGACAACAAGCTTTAGAGCTCGTCAGAGCGGTGCTCAGTGGGTGACACGTGCTGTAGCTGACTATGGTGACTGTGAGCGCTCCTCTTGGTTGTCCACTTGACTACATCTAGAATTAACTAAAACCCATAGTACTGTGCATATCTGTGAGCTATTTATTTTCTTAACTAAGTCTTTTGACATAGGAAGACCTACTTCTAATCCAGGTTTTTGAAGAGGGAAGAGCCACCTTTAATCCTTTCTGCTGGTAGTCTATGTAAAAGACATGTAGGAAGGACGCTCCAGAGAAGCCTTTTGCCTACTTATTCTCATTCTCATGGGCCCATCCATTTCTTCAGTGGCATTAGAACCCACTTCTTCAGGATTCCAGCACATACTGAAGACCAGCCGAGACATCCGACCTTGTGGACTGAACAACTACTGGATTCTTGGACCTTCCATTGGTAGGCAGCCATTGTTGGACTAGCTGGACCACTGTAAGCCATTCCAATAAATCCCCTTTCTGGGTATATATAGATTTGTTCTGTAAGTTCTGCTCATCTAGAAAACCCTGACTGATACAGAGATTCTGTGTGGACAAAAGGAAGCACTTTTTACTACCGGTAAGGAGTTTCCTTGCTGCCCCTTGGCTTCACACAGTCAGAAAGGGACATCAGACCGGCCTCTACTGTCTTCCCCCGAGACTGGGTTGAAGGGGCTCGGTAGTCCTTGAGACTGAGATGATTTGGTGAGGTCAGTGGCCTGGTAATGGACAATGAGACGAGCCTTGCCCGGAGAGCTTCTCAATCCAGCAGCATACCAGCCTGGATGGAAGTCTGGGAAGCCGTGAGTTTGCCGGGAAGTTCATGCAGGAATCTGTCTTCATTCTGACACCTGAGGCCAGTGCTCTCTGTGTGCTGATGTAGATGACAGAGTCACAGGTAGAATGCAGTAACAGGAAAGGTCTGACTCATCCTCCATCCCTTGAACTCTAGAGTGTGACTCCAGTGAGAAGCGGGACACGAGTGGCCGCCTCCTAAAGCCCCAATGATACCGGACAGAAAGGGAAAACTCAAGCCTCTTCCCCTGCCGTCTGGCTGAGTCTTCTTGCCAGCTGAGAACTGAGAATTCCAGCACAATTTACACTTGTTAAGAAAGCTGCTGACATACAGACTATGTTCCTTTAATACTTCTAAATAAGAACATTAAGATAGTAATGAACCAGGCTTTGAGAGCATGTGCTGTGAGCACGGCTTTACTTTTTCCCCAGGTATTTTCTGGGACTCTTATAGACTTTTAGCTTTGCTTTCAATAAATACAGCTTACCTCTCTGAATTGTTGTGATCTAGGCTTTGACCCCATCAGTTTTAACCCTGTCAGGTCTCTCATGGTCCCATTTGCGTTCCTTTGTACCTCTGTCCAAATCCTGTACCTGACTTTGAGTGACCCATGCCCATGCTCTGGGGTGTGCCCTACTTTCTTTATGAGTGCCTCCCTTTCTGCTAACCCTCATGCTTGAGGCTATATTAAAATGTCTTTAGCAAGCCCCAAGTCTGCTTTGTACTGTCCAGTCCTGAAATTCTTTTCTGTGTTGAAGCCAAGGATTTGATTTGACCTGAGTCCAGGTCCCTAAAAGACGGAGGGAGCTCCTCAGGCTGCTGTGGGGCTGTTTCCATTTCTGCCCCGACAGCAGTTCCTGAGCATCCAACTCAGAGGAGTGGCTTCCAGGGACTCAGAATAACAGGGGCAATGAAGGCAACGCCAGCACCAAAGAGGAGCAAATGAAAGGTTTCTTTGCCCCCCCCCTTTCCCGGTGTTGCTGCTTTGCTTTTAGGGACAGGGTCTCACTGTGGCCTTGAACTTGTCATCTTCCTGCTTCAGTCCCATGAGCTGAGATTATAGGCATGTACCATCTTGCTTGGCTTTTGCCCCTTTTTTTGCGGATTTCTTTCTCAAAGGAAGGCAGAACTGGAGGGGAGACAAAGGAGTCTCCACAGGGGTCTATGGAGCCTGGGGAGGAAGAGATGGGAGACTTGGGGGTCCTGGAGTGGTGGTTAAAGAAGTTTAAAGGAAGCCTCCTTGTGAGCTGGTAAGACAGCTCAGTTGCTTGCCCTGAAAACACAATGACCTGAGTTAAACCCACATTAAAAACAACAACAACAACAAAAGAAAAACGAAACAAAAGACCTGTCAGACTTGTTGTCTCAGCTCTGGAGAAGCAAAGACAAACTGATCCCTGGGGCTCACTGACCAGCTAGCTCAGCTGAATTGCCAAATTTCAGGCCAGGGAGAGACCCTGTCCTAAAACACAAGCTGGATGGTGCCTGAGGAATGCTCAGACACACACAATCACACACACTCTCTCTTCTCACACACATACTCATTCTCTCTCTCTCTCTCTCATGCACACGCGCAAGCACACACACATTGCACACACACACATGCATGCAGAAGAGATGCCTCCTTTCAAGGCTTTGCCTGGTGTGGGGCTGGGCACACAGTGGGTCCCTAGCAGTCCTACCTAGCTAATGCACTGAATGAGGCTTCTCTCATTAGCTGGGAAACACAGCCGCTCCTTCCTGCATCTCAACCACAGGCAAGCCTGAGTAGAATGACAATCAGGCCTTCAGAGGCATAGGCAATTATGGTACCTGGGGACCTCCTTTGGGAGCCCTTTCACCTACTTTCACAGCCACCTGGGGGGGGTCCCTGTGCCTGATAGGAGCCCCAGCTTCCTATAAGAGGGCTTGAGACCCAAAGGGAAGAATGCTGCGTTTGCAGAGGTGAGGGCGCTCTTGAGTTTGCTTTCCCAGAACAGAAACTTAAGGGCTGTCCTGTCCCAGAATCCCTTTGGCCAATATGCCTGATCCCCAAATGGACTAAGGGCGGAGGAGCCCAAGAGTGCAGAAGGGACAGCGACAGCGCAGAGCAGAGCAGTGGGTGGCCCCATCTTCCTCCAGAGAGCAGCTGCTTTTCCCTTCACTCAATTCCGGTACATTTGATTCAGAGCCACAAGTGGCTGTTTCTTTCCAAAGAAGCATTTGAATTTTAAAAAGGGACCCCAGTGAGGAAACACTTAACCCAAAGGAATGAATATTTAATGCTGGCATTTCAGGTTCTGTCAGGGGAAAGGGCTTGGAGGAGCATTTCCCAAGGGTCCCAGCCATACCTTGGTCCTGGCCTCAGTACTCAGCCTCCGGTCAACCTTCAGAGCCCTCTGGAGGCTTCAGGGGCAGGAGTGGTGGTGGTGGGGGAGATGGCAGAAAAGTCTCCCTGTTCCACTAAACTTTAGGTAAGTTTCCATTCTGCAGCAGGTGTCCAGGCAGCTGCTGGCTCCAGTGTTTGTGTTCTCAAAGGGTGGCCCAAGGGGCACACTGAGGCAGGAAAGCAAGAAAGACAGAAAGCTGTGGGCCAGTGAGATGATTCAGAAAGTAAAGTCACCTACCAGGAAAGCCTGGTGGCCTGAGCTGGGTCCCTGAGCCCCCTTAGACAGCGCTGACTCCACCCAGTCACCTGGCCTCCATACACATGCCATGCTTGCCCCTACGAGGCACACCGCGCGGACACACACACACACACACACACACACACACACACACCAATAACAACAATAGAAGAAGGTTGTGTTCCATGCTGCCTGTTCTGTCTCTCTGTTGACCTTAACCACTGTCCTTTCCTTAGGATTATGACCCTTCCTTGTCTGCCCACATTTGCCCCAAACAAAATGATATAAGAGTTCACATCCAACATGAGTGGCAGGATCTTTACCAGCTTTGGGGTCAGACAAACCCAGGTGGGTGAGATGCCTATCTTCTGGTTTACATTGTGGCATTGGCCAAGTGCCTTCACCTTGCTGAGATGTGGCTGGACTTTAGGTAAATAAAGTGTATATGAAAATATACTTTATGGTTGGGGAGACGGCTCAGTGCTGGCCTTGCAAGCACAGGGACCTTAGATCCATCCACAGAGCCCATGCACAAAAGGCCAGCATTGCGGTAGGTGCTTGTTATCCTAGCAGTAGGGAGCAGGAGGCTTCCCTGGGACTTGCTGACCAGCCAGTCTAGCCTGTTTGGTGAGTTCCAGGCCAGTGAGAGACTTCATCTTAAAATACAAGATAGCTTCTGGGGAATGACAGGTGAGGCTATCTTCTGGCCTCATGTGCACACACACATATACACACATGCACAAATATTTTAATTGTGGCTTTTTATTCTAATCCTTACCTTTTCCCCATGTTAACGTTCTATTTTAGAATATTCTATATTAATACTAAGGAGACCCATCCACCTACCTACATGTTTATCAGGCCGACTTCTCACTTTCTATATTACCAAGGGCCAATGATGACATTGAACTTTTGCTCCTGCCTTCAATTCCCAAGTGCTGGGGTGCCAGGTGCAGCTCCAAGCCTGGCTTCTGCAGTGCTGGCTCTGGAACCCAAGTTTCACACATGAAAGGCACTGAGTTCCAGCTCCAGCTCCCTGCCCCCTCCACATTTCTGCGTGCCTTCTCCTTGGTAAGGACAAAGCATGACTTATTTAGCAGTCCCCTTCGGATGGACATGGGCAATGTTGACAATGTGTCTGTGAGAAACAGTTCTGGGAAGACAGCTTTGTGTACTGTGGTTTGGTCCAAATGTCTCATGGTTATGAATCGGCTGACTCTCTCCTTGGGAATTTTCTCCTTCCTCTGCTGAGGGTATTCTATGCACCCTGCTCCCCCAAAATACTCTGGCTTTCTTCCCATGTCTGTTAATCTTCAAACAGAATACTACTTCCGCTTTTTGTGTCTGTGACAGGGTCTCACTCCGTAGACCTGGCTGTCTTGGAACTTGCTTTGTAGACCAAGCTAGCCTCAGAATTGTAGCTCTCTGCCTGCCTCTTTTTCCTCCTGAGTGCTGGGATGTACCACTATGCTTGGCCTCCACCATTTCTTTTTAATCTGTGTGCATGTGTGTGTGTGTGTGCGCGTGTGTGTTGCCTATACATTTTTCTCTGTGTGTGAATGCAAGTGCATATGTACCTTGGCATGGGTGTGGAGGTCAGAGGATAACCTTGGGCACTTTCTTCATTTCTGTGATTTGAAACAGGGTGTCTTGTTTGGCCACTGTGTGTGCCAGGCTATAGCCAACCCAGGAGCTTCCAAGATTCACCTGTTTCTCATCTCACCAGAGGGATTATAGAAGCAGGCTGCTATGTACAGCTTTTCCGTGGGTTCTGGATTTATACTCAGGCCCTCATGCTTGCACAGAAAGCACTTTACACACTGAGCCATCTCCCCTGCCTTTCAATCATATGTCTGTATGCCGCTGCTACCGAACCGTGAACTTTTGGATGACAGCTGTCCCTCTGAGAACGGAGGTTACAAATGTGTTCCCAGTGCTAACGCTTTCCACATAGTAGGGATGTTGCTCTTTCCTTCCTTTCTTTTCTTTCCTTTTCCATCATAAATAAATGCAGCGCAGGTCTCTGCCCTCAGGGAACAGGTGGTCCAACAGAGGAAAGTCATGCACAAAGATAATTATCATTACAATGCCAGGCAGGAAGCGCTAAATGCCAACAGAGGTACAGATTAACTATTCTATTTGGTGGTTCTCAGCCCTGACTGCAAATGAGTCACTTGGGGAGCTTTTTAAAAACACCAGGACCTGGGTGCTGTCCTAGGAGTCTGCCTTATTGATGTTGCATGGGGCTTAGGGACTGGCAATTTAGAACTGACTGAGTCCACAGGTGGCAGGGCCGGGACCTGCAGCAAAATCCTATTCTACTCAGGGCAATCCTGTTAATGTAAATTCTTCAGGAGCAGGTCCAGGTAGAGCCTGAGAAGAGACAATTTGTTCATTTTGAATTCTTTGATCTGCTTCATTGAAATGCAGGCTTTCGGGCATCACAGTTTGGCCAATCATGGCTTACAGTTATGGCAACGGTCCCTTAAGAGTATAGTAGATCTGAAAATTACTAACACTTAATATTTTCACTATAGTTTTCCTATGTTATAAACACAGATAAGCACTTTTCCTACAGAAGCATACTGTGTGGCTTTGGAGTCTAGGAGCAATAGGCTGTGCCATCCAGAGCTGCATGACTGTACTTGCGATGTTTGTGCAATGACTAGGTTTTCTGATGATATATTTGTCGGAGCAGGCCTGGGGAAATGGCCCAGCCAGTGAAATGCTTTCAGCACAAGTGTGAGGATGCCAGCTTGGTCCCCACTTCCCATGTTAAAGAGCCAAGAGTGGCAACACATGCTTGGAACTCCAGAGTTGAGTAGGCAGAAATGGGAGGGCTCCCTAGAGGTCATTGACCATCCAGTCTCGCTGAATCAGTGAGCACCAGGCCAGTGAGAGACTTCCAAAAAAACAAGGTGATGAATCAGAGGTTAAGAGCCCTTGCTGCTCAAGAGGATGTAGGCTTGGTTCCCAGCAGCCACATCAGACAGTTTGTAAGCCTGCGACTCCTGCTTATGCTTGTAAGCTCCAACTCCCTCTTCTGGCCTCTGAGGATACCTGTACACATGTGGTACATACATGCGGTACACACACACACACACACACACACACACACACATACACGGGCAAGGGGAGATCTAAAACAACAACATATCCAAGGCAAATGGCTCCTAAGGAATAGGTTGATTTAGTCAATCTAGAGGTTGGCTCAGGCCTCAGGGATCTGCCTGTCTCTGCCTACCATGGCTAGAATTACAATTACATGCTATTAGGCCCAGCTTTTTATGTGGGTTCTGTGGATCAAACTCAGGTCCCCCATCTCTCCAATCCCACTTTAGTTTTAAGACACCAAAGAAACCGTGGTTGTGAGGGTCAGAAGGTCTGGGATCCACTTTTAGTTTTGTCAGGAACTATCTGAATGCCTTTAGTTCATCCGCTCATTCACTCAAGTATCTGTTGAATGCATGTTGGGTCTGGAGAAATAGTAATGAACAAGATGGGCTGGAAAACAATAACTCAGATAAGCAAGCCAGTGACTGGCAGAGAGCAGGCTTTGTGTTCTAAGAAGGACTCTTAGGACAGTATTCCAAGCCTCCATCGGTTAGACAGATGGAGAATGATCTTTTTGCTTTCTCCTTCAAAAAGTATATGATAAGGGTCACATGGGTTTGGAGGCACTGTGGAAAACTGTACAAAAGTTTGAAGGAATGTCATCATCCTTGGAGGTTCAGCATGTATGTCATGGGATAGCAGTGATTCACATGACAGGCTGGGATGTCAACATGGCCTCAGCTGCCTGCTCCCCAACCAGTGCGTGCTGGCCTGGCTCCCTCCTGTGGGTCCTCACTAGGAGTACTGACTTTAATCTGATGCCCCTGATGCCCACAAGGGAATTTAGTGGAGTGTGGTTTTCATAGAGTTGGTTTTCTACAGAACATCTATCCATCACAGTCCTAAAGATGACACAGTTCTTCTGATGGTATTCAGAGCGAACCCAGAGGAACAGAAGAGAGAATTGTGGCCCACCTACCTGCCAGCTACATAGGAACTCCCCAAACTACCTTAAGCACTGGGCCAGCTGGGGCTGCAGAGCCTGAAATGGCAATTATCCTTGGCTTTTGCTGTCTGAAAATGATATGCCATGAAATCCCCTGTAATTCTATACTTGTTACTCTTATTCCATCAAATCCAAACCTCTCTCTCTCTCTCTCTCTCTCTCTCACACAC
>LOEQ01003531.1:154016-179751 GCA_001685075.1 Bramus lutescens
AGGCCTGTGTACAACAGAATACACTAGGACAGTAGGCCTGTGTACAACAGAGTACACCAGGACAGTAGGCCTGTCTACAACAGAGTACACTAGGACAGTAGGCCTGTCTATAACAGAGTACACTAGGACAGTAGGCCTGTGTACAACAGAATACACTAGCACAATAGGCTTGTATCAGACACTGGCTGGGTCAAACAGATCTCGAAGAGAAGATGGTGGCCACTCCTAGGGAACTGGGAAGTCAGAGTAGAATGAGGCCCCAAGAAATGACACTATGGTTCAAAAGAGATCAACAAGACTGGGGTTAACACTTCTGCTCTATCCCTCACTAGTCATTGCTCAAACAAATGCTTGCTAAGTGTCTATACACCGGAGACCTGTACACAATGCCTATCTTCCAGTGTATTACTTACACGCCTCGTTGCTGTAACAAAGTGCCCGAGAAAGGCAACCTAAGACAGGAAGGTCATGGTCTGAGGGTACAGTCCCTCATGGTGGGAAAGGCATGAAGTGGATGTGAGGCAGTTACACTGCACCCCCAGTCAGAAGAACAAAACCAATTCCAGGGCTCAGTTCCACAGTCTCCTTTTTAATCCAGAACTTGGTGCCTTCGATGGGACCACCCACAGTGGAGGTGGCTCTTTCCATTTCAGTTAACCTAATCTAGATAGTCCTTCTCAGGCTCCCTTAGAGTCCTATCTTCTAGATGATGTAGACAATTGTGTCTGTATACATGCCAGCATGCATTATGGACACTTTCCACACATGTATTCATGAAAGGACAAAGCCAAGTGCTTTTACACAATGTGTGCAGTCTTCATAAAGATCCCAGGTGGGAGGCTTTCTAAATCCTTAACTTTCTCCGTTAGAGGCTAAAGTCGGGAGAGGTTGAGTAACTTCCACCAAATCTTGAGGCTGATAAGCTGTGGAGCAAAAACCCATCGAGTCAGCCTCTGGTGTCCGTGTGAAATCCTCTTTCTAGAGGTGAGGCCATTTCTAGGGGTGAGGACATGTTTGCCATGAGCCTGGGAGCCTCGGATGTGAAATCAGAAATGTCTTGCTAATGAGAAATGCTTCGTGCATGCCATTGGGTTTAGATTCTTCTCTAGGTTCTGGGACTCTGAGCGAGGTCCTGGCGATGCTGTCTCAGGTGCCGTCTGGGTTACCTGTCCTGTTGCTGTGAGAGTTCTTCGGCAAAAGTGACTGCAGTGAGGAAGGGTTAATTTGACTCACAGTTGGAGGATACCGTCCAACACCACAAGGAAGGAAGGCAGGAGTGATTGCACCCACGGCCCCGAAGGACAATGGGGCTCAGCTCACTTTCTCCTTTTTATACCGTCCAGGCCACAGCCCATGGAGTGGTGCTGCTCACATTCAGCGTGGGCCTTTCTACATCAGTTGACTGGGTCAAGATAATCCCTAATATTCATGCCTGGAGACTAACCTAATCTAGTTTATCCCTGATAGGTATGCCTGGAAACTCGTGTCCTAGATGGCTCTAGATCAGCAGTTCTCAACCTGTGGGTTACAGCCCTTTGGGGGTTGAATGACCCTTTCACAGGGGTCTTCTGTCAGATATTTACATTATAATTCATAACAGTAGCAAAATCACAGTTATGAAGTAGCAACAAAATAATTTTATGGTTGGGGGTCACCTCACATGAGGTGTATTAAAGGGTTGCGGCATTAGGAAGGCTGAGAACCAATTGGCTCTACATCTTTGAAAATCGATATAACCAACATAGTGTTGGTAGAATGGAATAATTATTTAATGATGTAAAGATGTGCTGCTGCTTCACCTTGCCTGGCTAAGCCACTTGCTTGGTCTCATAAAAAGTTGAATGGTCGATAGCTAGGCAGAGGAGTTCGATGGGGCTGGCAGGCAGAAGCCAGTGGCCAGCCAGCTGGTTCCCAGCCAGCCAGACTTGGAGGAATCAGGAAAGCAGAATGGACAGTATGTAGGTGAGGTAAATGAGCCCCAGGGCAGCACAGAGATTAATAGAAATGGGTTAAGTTAAAAAAAAATTAGGTAGAAACAAGCCTAAGCTAAGTCTGAGTGTTCATAATTAATAAAAGTCTCCATGTCATGATTTGGGGGGCTGGTGGTCCAAGAAAGCCTGCTACAGCATAGCCCCTCACCAGCTCTTGCAGAACACAGATGTGTAATCAATGCTGAGCCTGATGCAGGAACACAGTTCCCAGGTGAGGTTTACAGCTCTTCCTTCACTCTCAGATTCTCATTCACAGATCATACTTTGGGAACCCCAAACCAATTAAGAAACAGTATGTGAATTACAAAGCAAAAGCTTGTGTATGACAACGACTCTGTCACAAAGGGAACAAGACAATCTGGGGTTCTTTTGTAGACTCTCTGGGCAAAGGGAAACCAACACTTTTTTATTGGTAGCAAATTACAGCAGTCCTATGCCCAGGAGGTCTGGGTACTGACCCAGGGTCCACCCGCCAACTGTATTATCCTGTAGAGCATCAACGCGGAGGGTAGGAACCCACTGTTAATTGTTCCACTTGAAGGAAGAGGCCTTTTGTGTTATTCAAATCAGTGCCATTTGTGTTATCTACAAAAAGTCCTTAATTCTCTGGCTACAGTCCTGGTTTTCCACATTTACTTTTCATTTTCAAAATTCGTATCCCAGACTAGCTCTTTCAGAAATGTTTTGTTAAGCTTAGAATATTCAATCTGGTGTGTAGGTGTGTATCTATGTGTATAGGTATGTGCTGGTGTGTATCTATGTGTATAGGTATGTGCACAGGTAACCAAGGGGTCCAGAAGGGGCAATAGATCCCCTGGGGCTGGGATTTCAATTCTATTTTCAAGTTCAGTTTGTGGGTGCTGGAAACTGAACTCAGGTCCTCTGCAAGAGCAGGAAGTGCTCTTACCACTGACATCTCTCCAGCCATCCTGAAATAGTTTTAGCCCTAAAAGCAGCAATTCTTGGGTTTGTCTTCTCCCCAAAAGCTAGTATAAAACATAACAAAATATTTTAAGCAAGCAAAGGAGTGATTCTTGTGTGTGTATGTGGTATGTGTGTGTATAGAGTATGAATGTGTGTGCTGTATATGTGTGTTGGTCCACACACTAGTACATATGTGTGGAAGCCAGATGAGGTCATCAAATGTTCTGTTTTATCACTTTCCACCTTATTTTCTCTTTTTTTTTAAATTAAGATTTACCTTATTTTTATTTATGTGTACGCGTGTGTGTTGTTGTTGATTGTAGTGCTGGCTAGTTTTATGTCAGTTTGACACAAGCCAAAGGGAGAGAACCTCCATTGAGAAAATGCTTCCATAAAATCAGGCTGTAGGCAAACCAGTAGGGCATTTTCTTAATCAGTGATCCATGGGGGAGGGTCCAGTCCATTGCAGGTAGAGCCACCTCTGGACTAGTGATTCTGAATTCTATAACAAAGCAGGTTGAGCAAGTCAGTAAGCAGCATCCTTCCATGGCCTCTGCATCAGCTCCTGCCTCCAGCTTCCTGCCCTGTTTGAGCTCCTGTCCTGACACCCTATAATGATGAACAGTGATGTGGAAGTACAAGCCAAATAAATCCTTTCTTCATTGATTTGCTTTTGGTCATGGTGTTTCATCCCAGCAACAGTAACCCAAACAGCTGTGTACAAATGTGTCAAGTACCCAATAGAGGCCAGAAGAGGGAGTCAGATTCCCTGGAGCTGGATTTAACAGGTGGTGTGAGTCTCTGTAAATGAGTGCTAGGAACTGGACTTGGGTCTTCTCTACGAGCAGAGAGTGGTCTTAACCGCCATGCTATCTCTCCAGCAGCTCCATCTTATTCTCTTAAGACATGGTCTCTCACTGAACCTGACGCTAGGGTGACAGCTAGCAAGCCCAGAGACGTTCCTGTCTCTGTGTCCCTACTGTGCTGTGCTTTTAGGTGTGCATGAGACCAAATGTCTGGCTTTCTACGTGGCTGCTAGAGATTCTACCTCAAGTCTCCATGTTTGCACGCAAGTACTCTCACCCACTGAATTGACTCCCCAGCTTCTGGGATTGATTCTTGAGTTGAGGAAGCCATATGAAGTTCATATCAGAGTTTGCCCTGACTCTCTCCTGGGAAAAGTTTCTTTGACCTAAGTACAAAGAGATGGAGCCCACAAAGAAGGGTGAAAGTGCGGATTTTATTCATCTGAGGAGATAGAGATTAAAGTGTGGGGTTACAGATGTATCTAAAATTTGCAATGAATGTGTCAGATGGGACATCTTGACACAAACTAGAGTCAGCTGAGAGAAGGAAACCTCAACGAGAAAATGCCTCCACAAGATAGGACGGTAGGCAGTTGGTATATAGACCATTTTCTTAATTTACTGGTAGATAAGGGAAGGTACAGCTCTCTGTGGGCAGTGCCATCTCTGGGATTATGGTGCTGGGTTCTATAAGAAAGCAAGCCAGTAAGCAGCACTCCTCCATGGATTCTGCTTCCGTTCTTGTCTCCAGGTTCCTGCTCTGACTTCCTTTGGTGATGATGGCTTATTACCTGGGGTGTAAGATAAACTCTTTCCTCCCCAAGTTGCTTTTGGCATGGAGTTTCACCACAGCAATACAAACCCTAATTAAGACAGTATGGATTTTTTAAAATAGTGACTGCAGAATCTCACCCAATAGCTGAGAATCTGGTATTTGTGGTCCTAGAAGCTGGGTATCTTAGCAGTCTGAGTGGCCCCACCATGACTACAGCTCACTAGGGCATGGGGTGTCCTTCCAGCTGGTAATTGCTCAGTCCAAAGGTGCCAAAGTAGTCTCAATGTGACACCAGATGCCCAGAAGGTTCCTGGAGAGCTTGGTCCCTGGTTAAGCTTGGAAATGCTGGTTCTGCCATGAGCGAAGGAATCAGAAGCAGCTGCAATAACAGGGTGGATTAACTCAGTGGAAAGAGGGAAGTCAAGCCAGCCAAGGGCCAAAGAACTGAGGCTCCCTATTAGGGTGATTCTAGTTCATGGCAAGTTGACATTAAAACCAACTGTGATAAGCCACTCCTTGTCAACTTGATACACAAACCTTAAAGACTAAATCCTTAAGCAGGCATATATACCTACACATAATAAACAACAAACAAATAGATAAATAAATTTAAAATAATAAAAATAAATCTTAAAAACCCAATCTTGGCCAGGCAGTGGTGGTGCATGCCTTTTATCCCAGCACTCAGGAGGCAGAGGCAGGAAGGTCTCTGTGAGTTCGAGCTAGCCTGGTCTGCAGAGCCAGTTCTAGGACAGCCAAGGCTACACAGAGAAACCCTGTCATGGAAAACAAAAACAAACAAACAAAACGCCCCAAACCAACCTTCTTTGCTAACTTTCATGTTTATTTCATAATATAAATGCAATGTATGTTAAAAGTTTCCTCAAGTCCTTAAAAATCCCAGTGTCTTAAAAGTCTCAGATCTATTTATTGTAAACTCATATGAATATCAAAACCAGTCGCATAATTCCATATGTGATGGAACCAAGCAGACATTTTTATTCCAAAAGAGAAAACAAACAAAACCCAAAGTAACCAACCAAGACCATAGCAGTGAAACTAAATCTATCAAAGAAAATGCTAAATCTTGCAGCTCCAATGACAGCTATCTGGGCTCCAGAGAGCTTGGGTACCAAAGTCCTTTGATGCCTTCTAGCTTAAATATGACATATAGATTTACAATGCCTAACCTCTAGTAATATCTCCATAGATATTATAATAAAAGAAAACCACAAATACATATTTAATGTACGAGCAAGCATGTTCTTAACAAATGGAACACAAAGAGTCACACTAATTACAGTCCTTGTTTCTGTCACTGGTCATGTGGTCTTAGCTTCCCTCTCCTACCTGTCCCGTATCACCTCCTCCCGAGCAAGCACTTCAATGGATGTATTTTTCCATGAAAGAGTGACCCATACCTTCATATCTGAGACTGTGCCCTTTGTCATGCTGCCTGGATTGCTGTAGCTTTCCATTGAACTTAACCACTGGATGTGCAGCCCCAAGAGACACCCTAAAGATGCTTATTTAAGTAACCGCTTTGGATGCTGAAATTCCAAGCTCCAGTGGTTTCCTTGTCCAGCCTGTGATGAGAGGGCCTTTTGTCCCTGTCACCTGGCAGAGGTTGTCACAATATGAGCAAGCCTGAGAGGGAGGGGCAGTCAATGAGGACACAGAGGTCAGGCTTCTCTTGTTTGAAGGCTCTCTAGGGAACTGATCAGAGTTCTGTAATAACTCCATCAATCTCTTGAGGGGACAGGGCCTCCGATGTCCTAGCTACCTCTTCCTCTGCCCCCAAATCTTAAGGGTTCCACCATCTCACCATCACTACCCTGGGATGCATGAAGTCTGAGAGGACTCCCTGAAGCCACTGCAGTAAACAAAGATGTTTAGTTCTCTTTAGCTGCCCAAGGTAGAAACCAGCATCACTGTAACCCCACGAGCGCAAGCCACATCAGCTTGAGATGTCCTAGGGCAGAGCTCAGCAGCCGCTCTCTGCTCTGTCTTGGCCTTGATCTTGTTCATTGATAAAAATTAGTGAGCACGTTCACTTGTCAGGTCACATCCATGCGTTTGAATTTATTAGAGAAAGAGTGCAAAGTGGTGTCGAAGGGCTGCTGGCCAGCTGGAGGGAGCCTTGGAAGGGCTGGCTGTTCATGCTTGGGCACAGAGTGCCCCATCAATCATATGACCCACTCTTAGCTGGTGTCTGCTGGGGCCTGACATAGTGCTCACAAAAGTCCTGAGATGACTGTCCTTAACCTTGCTGGGAGGGCAGCAGCCACATCGCAGAGGCAATTCAACAGATGGCACAGGCTGGAAGAGCCCGCTGGTGTGATTGAATACTAGCATGAGTTATGGGCTTTGGGTTTCTTCCCCCTTCTGTGTGCTGGGGACCATGGGCTTCCACAGAGGGTACTGGAGCCATCAGAGGGATGGCAGAAAATGCCTTTTCCTCACTGCTTTGGTCAAACCATCTTTACCGACTGGCCTGTCTCACATAGTGGATGTTGGGGTAAAACCCCTCCCANTCCCAAGCCTGTCTTGTCCTTAAAGAATGGGGCTGTGGAGATGACTCAGTTGTCAAAAATGTCTGAATTTGATCCTTAGATCCCTCATTAAAAGCCAGGCATGGTGCATGTTTGCTATCCCAGCAATGAGGAGGTACAAACAGGGTATATAGTATACCTGGGTTCATGGCCAGCCCAGCCTACTTAGACTGTTCCAGGTTAAAGTGTGGGACTGTGACTCACAAAAAGGGGGTATGGGAGAAAAACAGTGCCTGAGGAATGACTCTTGTGGCTAACTTGCTAGCCTTCATACACATGTGTACATCCTCAAATGAACATACATACAAGTGTGTGTATACATTCTCACATAGTCCGAAAATGACCAAGGAGTCACTAGACGTTAGGGTTAGACTTGAATCCTTGGTTGTGGGATTCTGGGCACAATGAACTTAGAAAACAGAACTGGCAGTGAGGAAGGGTCCCCAGGAGGGGGTTGGGGCTAAATAAGTTCTAAGAATCCTGCACTCTCAGACCCCTAATAATGTCTCCATTCTCACCAGCTGTCGCCTTCCATATGACACCCCGAGAGCTGCACCAAAGATGAGCAGCAGTCTGGAAATGGTTCCCTGGGCTGCCTGAGGGAGCATGTCTTGTTTATTTATTTGAGTTGTGGGAGACCAAGGTAATGTAGGCTAGATCAAGGGTCAGAAGTAAGCAAGATGGGAACCCTTGTGTGTTTCTGAGATGTGAGTCTGTCTATCAGATAGTCTCCTACTCAGAGTCCTGGTCCCTGCTGCCCCAAGGGGGAGGGCTGTTGGAAGCACCTGCCACCTCATTCCTTGTCACTTGTCAACTTTGGAACAATCAGTCTGCTTCTTAACAGATAACGGGCAAAGGCACTGGAGTGGCTGCATCCGATCTGTCTTTGTTAGCACGAACAGGAGGTGGGTGTTGAGGTCCCCTTGTGCCACCTCCCTGCTGGTGCTGCACCTGGGGCCTGGAGAGCAATCACTTAGGCCCAGAGCAAAAGCAATCACTCTGCTAGGAGCGGGGCACACTCTCACCTGGCACTTTACACCATCTAGAGCTCACTGTGTGTGTGTGTGTGTGTGTGTGTGTGACTCTCTGAGTAAGGGGTCCTGCCACTGGCTCCAGAAGGAGCCTCAGAACAGAAGCCCCCCAATACCTGTCTCCCATGTGCATGAAGGAGAATGTATGGTAGAGGGAGACCCCTTTATGAACAATGGGCAAAGTGTGGGAACACACCACAGCCTTACATCCACGGCTCTGTCAAGCCGACAAGGGCTGACAAGCCCACAGGTAATATCTCCAGTATTTTAAGTGCTAGAATTGCAGCAGGGGCAGAGATTTGCCTATGGAGGTCTCTTAGTTAGAGTTTACTATTGCTGTGAAGAGACACCATGACCATGGCAATTCTTCTAAAGTAAACATTTAATTGAGGGTGGCTCGCTTGCAGCTTCAGAAGTTCAGTCTGTTACGATCATGAAGGGGAGCGCGGTGGCATGCAGGCAGACATGGCGCTGGAGCTGAGAGTGCTATATCTTGACTCAGAGGCAACAGGAAGCCCACTAACTGTCACACTGAGTGAAGCTTGAGGAAAAGACCACAAAGCCGGCCCCCACGGTGACACACTTCCAACAGAAAGTGTGGCCCAGATTAAAGTTGTGCCCTTCAGCTTCAGGGTCTGGATTAAAGGCATATGTCACCCAGCCTCCTCCAACAAGGCCACACATCCTAATAGTGTCACTCCCTATGAGTTCATGGGGACCAAATACATTCAAACTATCACAAGAGGTCAGGAAATGCCCCTGGGGTTCAAACGTGGGCAACTACCTAGCCTGCAAAGGGGAGGAATGGAGTGCTGTGCTGTTAGAGAGGCACTGAGATAACGTGGCTGTGTGTGCAAAGGCCCAGGGGAGAGCTGGGGGGCTGTGGTGTGCTTGCTGATGGAATGGTTCTGAACTATCATGTTTCAGGTGTATGTGTGTTTACACATTTTCACTCAAGTTCCTTGTTCTCTCTTCACAAATTTACCTTGTTTCTGTGCCATCTAACCAACTGCTTCCCATGTTTATTATTTATTGACTCATTCATCCACTTATCTATCAACCAATTTACCAGTCCATCTACCCATACATGTTTATCCATTGACCCAGCCACCTATGCGTCTACTGAGCCTTCTGTCCATCCATACATCTATCCATCTACCCACCCACCCACCACATACCTACCTACCCACCCACCATATGCCCACCTACCCACACATACACTTGTGCACTCATGCACCCATTCATCTATTGGTCCATTTCTAGGGTTTTTCTTTTTTCCAAAAATAACTGAACTCTAGCCACAGCTGGCTTGGAACTACTGAATGACACATGCTGGTCTAGAACTTGTGACAATCCTTCTTTTTCTACCTCTCCTGTATTGGGGTTATAGGCACAAGCCTGGCTTAGAAGTCTTTAAATCATGACTTAGAGTCAATCAGTCTTTGAAGCGCTCTCACAACTGATGTAACACTCAGCATTTCCCTGCCATGGGAGGAGTGTATGCTCCTAACTGATCTCAGTACCTCCTAGCCTTCCTTACAGACACCTACCAGGGAAAGGCAAACGAATTCACAGATGCCACAGCCTGTGCTATCTGTATGAAATTTCACTTCTCTTTGGTAGGTGAGGCTTGGCTTCTGAAGATAAACAGGGAGCCTGGGAGAGGCTCCAGGACGGAGTTCAGCAGGACAGTCCCACTGCCCTAGTTTGGATCTTGACTCTCCCCGAAAGTTCCATCCATTGGAGGTTTGGTCCTAGGGCCACACTGTTTCTGGAAGGTGCTGAGGCCTTTAGGAGGTGATGCCTGGAGTGTTGTTCAGGGTGTTGGCTCATGTTTTTGATTGGAGATTGTGGAACACTTGATCTCTGCCTCTGTTTCCTGACCACAACAACTGAGCACAGTTTTCTGTGATGCTTTGCCAAAACCAGACCAAAAGGCATCGGGGCCAATTGAATATGGACTGAAACCTCTGAAATGGACCCAAAACAAAGCTTTCCTCTTTTCATACTGATTGCCTCGG
This sequence comes from Bramus lutescens, assembly GCA_001685075.1. NCBI lineage: Eukaryota > Metazoa > Chordata > Mammalia > Rodentia > Cricetidae > Bramus > Bramus lutescens. The sequence continues at coordinate 164,117 of LOEQ01003531.1, forward strand.
GTGTTTGTTTCAGTGACAGAAAACTGACCAACATACTCATTGTTGAGGACATTTTGTTGACATGGCCACATCCTTGGGGCCAGCTGGACGCTGCTGTGGCATCTGTCTTGTCCATATGCCATAGGTATGGTAAATATTTTTGGTTTTGTACATACCTTTGAGTCGATAAATGCCAATGGAATTTTGGGGAAAGAGAAAATTCATTACCACAACAAGGATGCAACCTTGTGCCAGGCTTGCCAACACCCTGGTCAACGGGCACCAACCTTGTCCACATCCTGACCAATGGGCGCCAGGCTTGCCAACACCCTGACCAATGGGTACTACACTATAGAAGCCAGGGGGGAAGCTTAGGATCGCTGGAGTATCACATGTGCAGGTCCTGCCTTACACAGTAATTTAATTACTGGGATGTAGCTCCACTGGGAGAGCACTCGCTCAGAGGGAATGGTACCCTGAGTTTGATCCTCAGTATCACATAAACTGGGCAAGGTGACACGGAGCTATAATCCCAGTGCTCGGGAGCTCAGGCTCATCCTGTGCTACACAAGAAGTTTTAAGTCAGCCTGGGCAGCATAAGACCCATCTCAACTATTTAACCTCAACAATTAGCCAACCATGTGGTTTGGGGCAAGATATATAACCTCTCTCGTGCTCAGTTTCCCAACTGTAAAGTGGGACTAATCTTGTGTGTTTTGGGGACCTATGGTATCTTGAAAAACAAATCACTGCACAGCTAGAGTGGGCATTGGAAGGAGGGGTGACACAGTACAAAGCTTGCCATGAAAGTACAAGGGCTGCGGTTGTAACCCTTGTACAAAAGCCAGCATTGGTGGTGGCACATGCTTATAATCCCTGTGCCATGGAAGGTAGAGAGAGCAAGATCCCTTGATTTGCTGGCCAATTGAATAGATGAGTTCCAGTACTATGAGAGACTCTATCTCAAAAAACAAGATAAATAGTACCTACGGGACAGCACCCAAGGTTGGCTTTTGGCCTCCGTATGCATCTGCTCACATGAACACACATCTGCACACATGTGTGCACCCACAAACACATGAGCACACACACACACACACACACACGAGTGGGTATTGGCACACTTTATTTGTGGAGGCAAACAAGTGCAACAGGCCCCTTTTCTCTGAGGATAAGAAGAAATATGCTATTATGTGCCAAAGCCTGTGAAGGCTGCCCCTGAGTACTGGAGAGCTCTGTGGACTTGGTTTCAATGACTGTTTCTTTGCAACTCCAGACGTGAAAGGTTTGCAGCAAAGTACATGGAGCCCCACCACTAACAGTTCAGATTTGAGGTCATAAACATTAAGAAAGAATTTTCAGGGGTCAGGCATGGTGCCTCACATCTTCAGTTCTAGCTCTTGGCCAGGGCTGGTGGTGGTGGAGGCAGGCCGAACTCTGCAGATTTCAGGTCAGCCTGGTCTACCTAATGAATTCCAAGCCAGCCAAGACTACAAAGTGAGACCCTGACCTTGTCTCAAGAGAAACAACAATAGTAAAATAAATAAATAAATAAGTAGATGAATGGATGGGTGGATGGATGGATGGATGGATGGACAGAAGGAGGGAGGGAGGGAGAAAAGGCAAAACAAGAAAGAATATGGTCTTAATCTGATGCAAGACTTCCATAAGAAGTGTGTGTGTGTGTGTGCATACATGTGCACATTTGTGTACTAGGCAGGAGAGGAGGAGAGGGGTTAGGAGGAAGAGTAGCTGCCAGTTAGCTGCAGATCAAGGTCTTGTGAGGAACCCTCTCACCTCTAGAATGCCTTGTGTGGGTCGGCAAGGTCAGTGATATGCCTTAAACACTCTCACACAACGGTTCTCCATGGTCCTGTGTCTTACTTTGAGATCCAAAGGATCCCAAGAGGGAACTTAGCAGGGGAATTATTTGGGGCTGGGACCCCAGGGTGAAGTAGACTGTTTTTTTCTACCCATTGCTCTTCTGTGTTGGGGGGAGTTGCTCATATTCCTTCACCAAAGAAGCATCTAGAACTATAATTAGCAGTGGGGTAAGACACCATGACCAAAGCAAGTTATAGAAGAGTTTACAGTTTCAGAAGTTTAGAGTCCATGATGATCATGGCAGTGAGCATGGCAGCAGGCAGGCAGGAATGGTGCTGGAGCAGAAGCTGAGAGCTCACATTCTTGATCTACAAGCATGAGGTAGAGAGAGCTAACTGACACCAGCTGGGACTTTGAAACCTCAAAGCTCATCCCAAGTGACAAACCTCCTCCCACAAGGACACTGATGTGGGAATCCCCTCTGTGTGCTGTGATTACCATTAATAAATAAAGAAACTGCCTTGGCCTGTTGATGGGGCAGAACTTAGGTAGGCTGGGCAGGGGGAACTGGGCTGAATGCTGGGAGAAAGAAGGGCGGAGTTAGGGAGACATCATGGGGCCCGCCACCAGAGTCAGACATGCTGAAACTTTGCTGGTAAGCCACTGCCACGCGGTGACACACAGGTTAATAGAAATGGGTTGAATTAATATAAGAGTTAACCAATAGGAAGCTAGAGCTAATGGGCCAAGCAGTGTTTTAATTAATATAGTTTCTGTATGATTATTTCGATTCTAGGTGACTGGGACAAGCAAGCAACTTCCTATTACAGGCCATACCTCCTAACTCTTTCCAAAAGATCCCAGCAGCTGAGACCAGGTATTCAGCTATGCAAGATTGGGAGGGCCATTCTCATTCACAGCACCACACCTTCCTCAAGGCACAGGATCAGCCAGTGCAGATCCCAGGATCCCAGGCAAGGGAGCCCCTGATACTCGAGGCCGCCTGGAACTTCTCACCCACAGGATGTATTAGTTGCTTCTCACTGCTGTGACAAAAGAACGGGCAAATGCAACTTAAGGGAAAAAGGGTTTATTTATTTTGCTCACAGTTGAAAGTCCATCTAAGGGAGACATGGTGGCAGAAATGTAAGTCAGCTGGTCACACAGTATCTTCTGTGAAGTTGTTTCTTCTTTGATTCATGGGGAAGTGACATTGTGTATGTCTGTAACTGATGTGCCACACACACACCATCAGCATGGGTCCATCATCCCAATCAACACCAGTCACACAAACCATCAGAGCCTATGTATCTAGTCACATCTGCTTGATATTCCTTTGTCATTCAGTACAGTGGCTGTGATTTGCCTTGCTAGAATCCTGGGGAAGGAGGCACGAGAATAACGGTATTTAGAGTCTCCCTCCAGAGCTTCTGGATTATTTGACTGGGAAATGGCTAGAAGGCTTCTAAGAGCCTTCCTGGTCATTCCTATGGGCAGCCAAGGCCAGACCCTCTGCTACTTTTGGATCTGCTCTGATTGTCTTGTTTACTCATGCATGTAGACACACACACATGCATGCACTCACACGTGTGCACAAGCATGCACACTTGTATGCTTCCCGCGTGTGTATTCAAGTATACGTGCTGTTTGCTGAAATTTCTGTCCCTTTTACTGTGTAAGTATGGTGTGTGTTGGTGGATGTGGCATGCCATGGTGGACACGCATGTGGCAAAGGATGTTTTTATGGAGTCTGGTCTCTCACTGTTAGGTGGGCTCTGGGGATTGAAATCGGGGTGTCAAGGCTTGCTCGGGTTGTAAAGCCTTACTTCCCTGCTTTAGAAATTCTTTGCCTTCCCATGTTTTCTTGTCTGAGCTGCAGAAGGAAGCCAGGGCAGAGCTGTGTCATAGGAGAAGGGTCGCTCCAGTCGGCAGGGCCTTGCTCGTTCAAGCCCTCTCTGAGGGGAGTAACTCTTGGGGAAGGCTCAGAGGTCACGAGTCCCCGGCTTTGTCCCCAGCCCTTCTCTCCACAGCTCACAGGACAACTGAGCTGCAAGGTGTCTTCTCCAGAGCTCATCAAAAAGCAAACACTAAGGCACTTGAATAAGATAAGCAATTTGGGGCTTTGTAAAAAGTCAATGCAATTCAATTTAGGCCTCTTAAGGAGTGCGCGCCGCTCACATTTATTGTTTCCATGTCTAACCTGCTTCGGTGGTAGAGAGACTGCTGTTTGTGATGTGGGCTGAAGTCCCCAGAATGAGTGACCTTCAAGCGCCACACGAAACTTACAAATGAAGCTGTCGCTGAAAAACCTCATCGCTGCCTCAGAACGCAGCTCTTTATCTCAAAATAGATTTGAGTTTTGCAAAAGGCAGATTATAAAACTAGTGATTCCCCCCAACACACATGCTTTAATTTCTTCTCTCTAACCAATAAGGACATTAAAATGCCATCCCAACTGTAATGGCTGCCCTTTCTGAGAGGCTCCATGTTTTAACCTGTGAAGACCCCTTTGGAGATCAGGATAGACAGACACTTGAAATAGACTTCTGTCCCTCTCAGATGCCTTGGGGGCAGATGTGGGTTTTTCTCTCCTGACCCACCTCCTTTTGCCACAAAGCAGATTGCTCTTGGCTTCTTTATTTGTTCCTCATTGATTTTACTTAGAAAACTGGCTAATTTAGTCCTACCTTGGCAGACAAATTCAGGGCAAGCAAGAATATGAATACTAAAGATTTTTGGTAGACTCTTCTCTGCTACATAAAGCTTCTTTCTCTCTGGGTTTGTGATGTGCATGCACGTGTGCGTGCACACTTTTGCATGCATTGGGGGCATATGTATGTGGGTGTGCATGCACATGTATGTACATGGCTTTTGCATGTATTGGAGGTATATGTGTGGGGGTGTGCATGCACGTGTGTGTGCATGCTTTTGCATGTATTGGGGGCATCTGTGTGTGGTGTGCATGCACGTGGAGACCTGAGGTTGGTATTGAGTCTCATCCTCCATCTCTCTTCCACCTTACTTTCCATCACAGGGTCTCTCAATCAAACCCAGAGCTTGTGAATATGGCTAGTCTAGCTAGCCCTCTCTCTCTCTAGGGATCTCTTGCTCTGCCTTTCTGGCCACCAAGCTCACCTGGGATTTATGTGGTATTCCAACGAATCTGAATTCCAGCCCTCATACTGACACAGCATGGGTTTTAGCTGCTGCTGAGCCACTGTTCCAGCCCCTGCACCAGGTTCTAAGCTTGTTTTTGAACTCTTTGAGAACCTGAATCATTTTACTGATGAGGTCCAGAGATAGAATTCAACTTTGCCAAGGTCACACATAGATGTCAAACTAGAAAGAATGTCTGGCAGAATCTTGAACTTTGAGAGCTTCTATATAAGACTCCACTTAAGTTTCTTCCTGAGTAACTCTTGGGGTCTCAGTGGAAGGTAGCCTTGGGCAGCCTGTTTTTATATGAGTTCTTTGGGCTTGTGTTCCTAGCGATCAAAGGGAGCCAAACTGAAGTCTTCTCAAATGTCTTTATCGTTTGTCTCAATATTAGGTTTCTACATCATTGTGAGTAACAGAGCCTAACAGGCCATGCTTCTGTCCCCCTTAGGAGCTCTGTTCCCTCTCTCCCATCACATTTGTGGAGAGCACTGGCCACCTCCTAGACACTCTTGACTTCAGAAAATCTACAGGGCTCACAGTCATGAGGCTCAATTTCCTGGCACACAATAAGGGATAGGGCCAGGCTGCTGTCCTGCCCTTCTTCCTCTCTGTCTGTGGCCCAGGTGTCTCAGAATGGACACTGGAAAGGCAAGGAGTTAGACGTGAGTAACCGTGGAAAACTGCAGCCACAGCTTGGCAGCAGACCTGATGGCGAGATGCCTGAAGCTGCAGTTCGCTCATCTCACGACGTCAGAAGCTAAGGCACCAGGGCATTCTACACACATGCGCACTAACAGAGCACCTGTGACCCTAAGATGCCGAGGTCATCATAATATTGTTTGTATTGTGGTTTTGACACCTTCCACTTTTGTGGCAATCCTGGGAAAAATGACCCTTAAGAGGTGATTTGGTCCACCTTGATTTGGAAGGGAAAAAGGGTCACCTTACTTCATGAATATTCTACATACAGCATAAATATTCATAAAACTCCTATAAACTCTAGAACATTGAGCCCACTGGGCAGCTCTTTGCCTTGGATGAGACCACTCCAGTCTCTCTTTAGATTGTTTGCTTTGTTTAGCTTTTCCTAGTAAACTTTTGCTTAAATTCTATCTCCTTTATATATGTACATTGTGTGTGTGTGTGTGTGTGTGTGTGTGTGTATGCATGCTGGCACATGTTCACGTACATCTATTGAACTTAGGGGTTAATGATGGGTGTCTTCCTCTTGCCATCTCAATCTTATTTTTTGAAAGTGGGATTCTTGCTGAACCTGGAACTCACCAATTCAGCAAGGCTGGCTAGCCAGTGAGCTCCAGAGATGTGACAGTCTCTACTTCCCGAGCTCTGAGAGGCAGCATCGCTGCCACTGGGGTCTTTTTTGCCGGTGCTGGTGCTGAGGACCCTAAATTGAAGTGTTCTCTCCTGAAGGGGCAGGGAAGAGCCTAAGATTTGGGAAGGAAATGAAAACAAGGCCCAGGAAGTAAAAAANAAAAAAAAACTCACAGACTAGAAGCTCCTGGAGTTACAGAGTTAGTAGGACCCTCCCCGAAGTGACGTAAGCAGAGACAACTGTCAAGGAGCAGAGATTCTCTGAGAAACCACTATGTCTGCAGGTTGTCCAGGGGTTCTGTGGCTGCAGTTTTCGTGAACTGTCTGTCACTCTTGCTGGACTGAGTCATCTGTGCTCCTGTGAGGGACCCTGGCTCACAGAGCTGGACTTGGATGGAACAGTATTGCTGGTCTGCCGAAAATAGACGTTTGTTGACATCTCTCCTGGAAAAGTCATGAGGCAAGCCTGTGTGAGACCCCATGATCCTAACAGCTCCAAGCCTGCTTTTCCCTTCCATTCCTTTGCATAGAAAGTAGTTTGATATGCAGCTACAGTGCTCTGGACATTCAGGAGTTCCCCAAACGGACTTGTCAATTGATGGATTAATTTTTTGATTGAACATTTTCCCAAATTAAACTTTCACAGTGTCTCTAGAAAAAGTCAATCCTCCTCTTGGGAGCACTCATGTTTCCTTCCGGTCCTCTGGGGCACTCAGGCTCGTAGTACATGCAGTACACACCCCAATGATAAAGCCCTCAATAACTGCAGGAGGAGCTGGCAGGATGATTTAGATCTAAAGTCCGGAGCAAGGCAATTACATCTGGCTCCCAGCTTTACAAAATTGAAATAATCTTTATCTGAATTTTAAAAGGCATGCTAACATTAGACCATCAAATGCCAAACGTGGTGATGACTTATCCTACCCATAGGGTGACACGGTCGGGCAGGCCTTCATGTGCATGTGGCTGCCACTTAAAGGTTAAACACGTCCACTGCGATCCAGTGAGCTAATTGTACTTTTATTGATCGAGTTCGGAATCTGAATAGTATCAGGGAAATGAAATTCTTGAGGCCAGCCTTGCCGCTGTGGGCCTTCCTCATCCTCTCTGGACAGATGAGACATTTGGAGAAGGAAGGTGTCTCTTGGGGCTTGCTGTCCTGCTAAATTATTTTCTCTTTCTCATTAATTCTTGTCTTCCTTGTGCCCACACCTCCAAGCCCCTTCATGCCCTCCCTTGCCTCTCTGAGTTGCATCAGTTGTCAAAATCTTCGGCTTTCCAAGGCTGCTCTTCGCTGCTCCTTGAGCTCCACCCTGTCTCAGCCCAGGGCTCCTGGGACCCAGCCATCAAGGCTTAATTATGGACCTCTGGAATGGCTTGCTAATGATCTCATCTGTGGTTCTTGGGACTCTGTCCATAGCAGACACTAGCTTTTTATATAACAAACATATTCTAGGTAATCTTTAGAACATATAAACTGATGCCTATAAGAACTGCTTTAAGTCTAGCACAAGGGTTGAGAATGGAGTTTAGTTGGCAAAGTACTTGCCCAGAATGCACAAAGATCAGTTCCATCCCCAGCAATGCTCAAATGGGGGTGCATGCCTATAACTCTAACACTCAGGAGGTAGAGGTAGGAGGTTCAGAAGTTCAAGGCCATCCTTGACTACATGCTGAGTTCCAGGCCATCCTGGGCTACACCTCAGGAAAAAGAAAATAAGCAAAGACCAGAAAGGGGTATTCATAAGGCTCAAGCAGAGCCAACTGCATCCAGGATGTTGCCTAGGAGGGAGGAGGAAGAAGGGAGGCTCATAGACTCACTCAGCAAGCAAATAAAGCTTAGAAGTTTCTAAAAGCTCGTAGACCCTAGCTTTCTCAAGGCTCCCTCCCAGAGCTGTATAACCTGTGACAATGGCCAGAGAGAGGGCTCGCACCTTCTGTGGTGCCTGTAAGGCGTGCTGACACAGCCAACAGTAGAGCTTTGCTAAGTCTTCACCCAAACTGGAGAGGGCTTTGCAGCCCACAGCTGCCTTTGTCTCTCCCACACCCCTGTTAGTAACTCAGATAGACTCACTGGTTCATCAAACTTGCCTTGGGTGATACTGTTCCTTTGATCTGCCCTCCACAGTCCTATCTGGTGTGAGCAGATGTTTGTCCATGCCTCCTGGGGAAGGTCAGACAGCATAGAAGCTGGAGGCTAGAAGAGTTTTCGCCTGTGTGAGCGACAGTGAGCTGCACCTTGGTGTGCATGGTATGTGGGAAGAGCCAGCAAGTTAAGGCCTTCAGGCGTACGTACTTTGTGTGTGTGTTTATATATGTACACGTATGTGCATACTTGCATAGCACTTCAATAAAAATAACAATAATAATACAATCGTGCCTGTCTGTTGAGCCTCTCCTATGCCTCATGAGCCCGGAACTGTGTTAACTTCACTTATTTATTTACTTATTTGGTTAGTTAAGAGTTCAATTCCCAGCAACTGCATGATGGTTCACAACCATCTGAAATGAGATCTGGTGCCCTCCTCTAGCCTGCAGATGTACATGCAGGAGGAACACTATATACATAATAATAAATAAATCTTTTTTAAAAAGGAATTTTCACCTCTGCCATGCCCTGATTTCTCTCTTTGGAGACCCCCTCTGTGCCACCATCTGTTGCTGGCACTGGGGCCTGAGCTCCCCTCATTGCCCCACCATGCCTCTCTGTCAGTCTGTCCAACCAGTAGTAAAACTCTTCTAACAAACTCTCTGTTCCCCAGTAATCTGTCTCAGTGTCTTCTTGAAACCCCATTTAAAACCTAGCACTTCTCCCTTCTCCCGTCCTCTCTCCTTCCTCTCCTTCATCTCTCTTCAACCTTCACTTCCCCCTTTCTTCAGCCCTTTTACCATATTCTTCTTCACTTTAGTTTTTCCCTTCCTCACTGCCGCGCCTCTCTTTGACCCATTTCATGGAGCGCTACCCACCGCCAGGCCCTGAGGGATGCCAGAGAGCTCCAACAAGGAAGTAAACGGCACGGGATACATCCCCGGATGGCAGTGCCAGGGGAAAAGCCGAGCAACTGAGAGTGGCTGTGGGGCTAGAGGCAGCATGGAGGAGATGGGGTGCCTGTAGGGAACACACCCCTCCTGGAATAGGGGACAAAAGCCTGGATATGCAGAACAACAAAGAAAGACCCGATGAAGTCAGAGGAACAGGCCAGGGACCTGCCGGAAGGAGTTTCGCTTTTGCTCTGAGTATCACGGGGCTAGCTAATGTTTTGGGATGGGCTCTAATATGGCATTGTTTCTTAGGAAGGCCCCCAGCTGCCAACTGGACATCCAACTCGTGGCTGGAGAGAAGGAGGAAGGGGGCCAGCTCTACAGTATCTGGTAGAAGAGAAGGGAGCCTGGATGATGGGGAGATGTCATGAGCCCTTCGAGGGTCACTGGAAAGGCCGATCCTGGGCCTGTTTTCAGGCAGGGATGGCCACGTCACCCTAGTCAGAGTGTGGTCCTGCCTTCCACTAACCCACTCTGTCTCTCCGGCAAGGGGCTTGACAAGTTGTCAGGACTGGGTGGAGTCTCTTCCCAGGTCCCTCTCTGGGAGGCACCAGACTTTAGCCTTTCCCTTCTCCCAGAATGAGATTGCTGGGGAGGGCTGGAGATGGCTCAGCAGCTAAGAGAACTTGTGGCTCTTGCAGAGGACTCGGGTTCATTTCCCATCACCCACATGGCAGGTGACAAACTATTTGTAACTCCAGGTACAGGAGATCCAACACCCTCTCTGTCCCCTCCTCCACAGGCACTGCATGCCCCTGGTGCAGAAACACACATGCAGGCAAAATACTCATACACATAAAATAAAATTAATTTTTAAAAATAATAAATAAATAAAGATTTCAAGAAAAATTGTAATTTCTGGAGGTCCATTGTCTCAGTAGTCTGAGAGCCAAAGAGAGAGGCACGAAATGTCTCCTTACAGTATCTTTATTCCAGTTATGTAGGTGACCCATATTTATAAGTATGCATTTGGAGGCAATCATTATAATATTTTCTGGTGGGCTGGGTGACAGACAAGACTTTGGGTTTGTTGGTCTACAGGACAAACTCCCGAGTCTTCAGCAGGGCTCCCAAGTGTCCCTGTTTCCCAGTCCTGCGAGTGCACCACTGTCACGTCTCCTCCTCCACCTTCCTGCTCCTTCCCTAGACACAGAACTCCTCCTCCACTTGTCTGTCAGACTGTCAGGCTTTTCCAGCCTGAGACGGTGTCACCCACATTCAGGGTGAGTCTTCTCATCTTAATTAACCACGATTAGAAAACTTCCTCACAGACACGCCTGGAGGTGTGTCTCCTAGGTGATTCCAACACTGACAAACTGAGAATGAGGATTAATCATCTGGGTTTTAACTAATGATACTGTCAGGTTCTCAGAGTACCTCTTGGTTTGTGTAGGGTGGAGATTCTGTTGACTGCTGACTGATGACATCAGTGTGTCAGGTGGTGGGGTGGAGATCTGCCCCTCCAAAAAGAGAGACAGACTGAAGCAGCCTGATAGAACTTCATTGTTTATTAAGCTGTGCTGTTTAAGGTGTGTGTGTGTGTGTGTGTGTGTGTGTGTGAGAGAGAGAGAGAGAGAGAGAGAGAGAGAGAGAGAGAGGTCTTGCTGTGAGAGAGAGAGAGAGAGAGAGAGAGAGAGACTCCAGATCTGTTACTGAAGAGGTCTTGCAGTGATAAGCAAGGACTCTTTCAGAAGTCATAAACACACTCTGCCTGTACCTTGGTCTCTGAGCATCATTTGTCTCTAAAGGTTACTGAGAGAAAGTGGTAGGTTCAGACAGAGGCAGCCTGGTACATCCATTTTTATTTTTGTCAAAAAAACAAGGGAGAGCTTAAAGACTAATTGGGTCATGTATAGAGGACACAGGACCCAGCTGGAGGAGGTTTCACTGCACAAATCTATGACAATGTGAGCATCAAAGAGGATGGTGTTAGTAATGGATATTAGCACACTGAAAAAGTTAATGAGTTTATCATTAGGAGAAAGGAGAAACGGGGTGGGGGGGAGAATGAAAGGATAAAAGGATATAAAGTTTAGTCGTCCCAGGAGAAACTCAATTAGTGAGAGTGGAGGGGACCAGAGAACTTATAATACCACCATATTATAGCCAGCAATATAATTCATGATTTAGACAACCAGACTCAAGGAATTCTGTCAAAGGTCATTAGAGTAAACATATTCTCATGCACTGTAACTATCAAACACATCTCCTGCCTACAGCTAATTATGACAGTTCACATGTTCCCAGCTGGTATCTACTCGCAAGTAATACTGAACCTTTTATAATTATAATTTTTCTGTATACATCAATGATAAAGTTAATTTGCAAATTAGTCACAATAACATGTTAATAACTGATAATATATAACAAAACAAGAATAATATATAATTAATAATAATATACAACAAAAGCAAATACAATGATAAGTGTATTTTGTGAGGTAGGGTCTCACCACGTAGCTGAGGATGACCTTGAAGTCCTGATCCTCCAACTTCCATGATTGCTATCAAGCCTGGCTGGTGCTGGAGCTAGAACCCAGGGCTTCATGCACGTTAGGCAATCACTACCAACAGAGGTGCATCCTCATCCTTTAAACGATATATTATAATGAAAGTTGTGTGACTGTGCCACCTTCCTCAAAACCTCACTGTTCCTGCTCATTCTCACTTGAAGTAGCTACTTCCTAGCTCCTCTTTGTCTCCTCTGAACTGCTAAGGTCACATTTCTCGCTCTCTGGGGTCATTACTAAGTAAAGTGAAGGTGACCTGATGGCGTGTGCTGAAGTTCCCCAGCAGCTGGTCTGGTGACCAAGAAGGCTGCTGAGCAGATGGCAGGCAGGCAAATATACAGTGTGGGTACCCGGGGAAGTAGGGTGATTCATGTCTCAGGCATGAAATCATAGGACAGTGCAGAAGTCATCAAGACTTTACAACATTACAAACAACTGGAAATTTATCTATTGTTTATTTCTGGGATTTTTATCTTAATATTTTCAGATGATGACTGATCACTATTTTAGTTAGGGTTTCTGTTGCTATGAAGAGATACCTTGACTACTGCAGTTCTTATAAAGGAAAACATTTAACTGGGGCTGGCTTACAGATTCAGCGGTTTCATGCACTATCTTCATGGTGGTGTGAAGAGCATGGTACTGGAGAAGGAGCTGAGAACCCACAGGCAACAGAAATCACTGTGCCATTCTGAGCATGGCTTGAGCAAAGGAGACCTCAAAACCCACCCCCACAGTGACACACTTCCTCCCAATAGTGAGTGACACACTTCCTCCAATAGTGCCGCTCCCTATGGGGGCCATTTTCACACTCATAAATGACTGAAATGACAATAAATGGGTATCAGTGCAATGACATTGTACAGAAATATCCTCCAAATGGAGAATCTCATCCAGGAAGCAGGGAGAGACTCCTGAGCCTCAGGAACTAAACACACTTCACTGTCTGCGAAAGGTGAACTTACAAGATTCAAGAAGGGCTCTCCCCAGGGCTGTAGCTGCCAGGAACACCTGCTGGAGTGGGGCCAGTCACTGGCCAGCCTAGTTACTGAGAAGATTCTCAGGGCTTGTGGCTACCTGCAAATCCTGTAGAAAGCTCCAGAAAGCAGCACCATGCCCCTGGGCTCACCCGCTTCCATAAGCTAAAATAAACTTCTATCCACTGAAAAAAGTATAAATGAGAAACTGGAGAGCTGGCTCAGTCTTCACAAGTCCGTCGTGATTTTACAGAGCACCTCAGTTTGGTTCCCAGCACCCATGTTGGGAAGCCCATAGCCAGCTGTAGCTCCAGTTACAGGGGCTCTGGGGGTCTTCTGGTTTCTACAGGTAGTACACTTATGCGTATGTGTGTGTGTGTGTGTGTGTGTGTGCGTGCGTGTATGTGTGTGTGGGGGAGAGAGTGTGTGTATGTGTGTGTTCACAAATACACATAGCGAGACACCTAAGTTGAACTGAATCTTTTTTTGAAGAAAACATAATCAAACAGACACCAAGTTCCTGGGGAGATGGCTCAGTGGGTAAAGTGCTTGCTGTGCAAGCCTGAGGACCTGAGTTTGATTCCTAACATCCACGTAAAAAGTTTGTAACTTTGACTCTGGCAGGGGTGGCTGAGGGGAGAGAAGAGGATCACAGGGTTGGCTGGTCAGCCTGCCTAGCCAAATTGGTGACCTCCAGGTTCAATGAGAGAACCTGTTTCAAAAAATAAGGTGGAGAACAACAGAGGAAGACAGCTAATTCCAGTCCCCACACATGCACACAGATGCACGTGCACACACGACACATGATACACACATGAACTGATTAAAGAAAAGGACTCCAAGGGGACCTAAGAGATAGATGCCATGGCTCAACTTTTCCTAGATGCTGGAGAGAAGGGATAAAAGCATCACAGAAGACACTGTGGAAACAGCGAGAGACCAGCCATGGCACTGCTAAGCTAACTTCCTTAGATGTGGGTACTGCGTGGTGATCCTGTAGAAGGATATCCACATGTTCCACAGGTCTCCCCTTGTACACTAAAGGCTTGAGTATCATGGCATCTGCAACTTAATTTCAAATGGTTCAGAGAAAGAGAAAGAAAATAAATCTTGGCGAAGGATTTCAAAACGTGAAAAGTAAAATGGGCTAGAGAAAAGGTGTGGTGTATTTGGAAAGAAATGGTCTAGAAATCTGAGAAGGGCTGGAGATGGAGAGAGACGGGGCAGAGTGTTTGTGGTTAAGGTGGCCAACAGGTTGCAATGAAGCAATGTTCTAAGACTTTCTCTCTTCGCCATGTTGCAAAGCCCCCATCCAAAACCAAGTTGTGGGATGCACAGGATGCTGCAGCCCTGAGCGAGACAAGTCTGGTGAATCCAGTACCTTTAGTCATAGCTGAGTACCTCAGAGTAGCTCTTTGATACACGGCTGGGGAGACGGTACAGTGGGTAAGGGCACGTCCTTACAAGAATGAAGACTTCAGTTCAAATCCCCAGCACTCATGTCAAAAGCTGGGCATGGCTACGTGTGTGTGCCAGTAAGCCCAGGCAGATGCAGAGTAGGGGCAGGAGGGTTCTGGGAGCTCAAGGAGCAGCTGACTTAGACAAAGTGCAAGCATCTGGTTCAGTGGGAGACCCTGTTTTAGGGGAGCAAGGTGGAGGGTGAGTGAGAAAGATGTATGCATTCACAATCTATACAGTCATGTCATACACCATATACAAAGCACAACACACACACACACACACACACACACACACACACACACATGGAATATACAAGTCCGGCTCCCTTCAGCATCTTTCTCTGAAGCTCCTGCCCAGCCCATCACAAATGACGGAATGCACGACTGGAGCAATGATTCCCTCCAACACAATAATTACAAAACACTTAGTGCTCTTTCTAAATGATTATATGTTTTATTTAAATATTTATCTTTCTCAAATTTGACTGAAAAATCTATAAGTAATTAGTTATCAGCCCAGTTACTGGGATGACAGGCAGTTTCCTTAATTTTCTATGCAGTCAACGGGGCTTTAACTCGGAAATTATTCTAGTCACAGCACCCTTCAAAGGTCTAAATGGAAAAAAAAAGTTAAATGCCTTAATATCTTTGAGATTTGCAAAGATATTTGAGGATTTGCTGAGGGATTCGGTGTAGGATGAAGAAAGTGTTTTGTTAGTGCAGAGACTAACTTGCATCTCCACTTTGAAAGGAACCTTGAAATCCGAATGCACAGAGAGGGCTGAGATGAGAGGGCGCCGAGCAGCTATTGTGTCTATGCAGCCTGTGCCTTTGAGGCCTAGGTTACACTGGTTCAGAGGCTTGTGGGAATGTGTGCTCCCTTCCTCTGGCAAGGGTAACCGCAAGGCACAAGGATAAAATGCAAACTAGCGAACATTAATTATAAAGGTATCTAAATTGTTGTTGAAGTGCAAATCCCCTCCCCAGCAAAGGCTCACCAGTAAGGGGCAATTCTGTAGTGACTGCACTGTAAGGGCTGGGGGTGGGGAGTAGGGTTGGGGGCAGGTTTATGCCTTGCCCTGAGTGGTGCTTCACCTCATTGGAGATATATGTTTATAGATTAAAGATAGGGCCTCGCTGTATAGTCCTGATTGACCTGGAATTCTCTCTCTATGTATAGACCAGGCTGTCCTCAAACACAAACTCCAAAATCTGCCTGCTTCTCCCTTCCAAATGGTGGAATTAAAGTGTATGCCTCCATGTCTAGCCTCACCTCATTGGTTTTCATCATAATTTGCTGGTGTCCTGGGTTTGTCACCCTGGTCTGCTGTCCTGTTCGGCCTGGCACTGGCC
>LOEQ01003531.1:186304-205440 GCA_001685075.1 Bramus lutescens
GTGTGTGTGTGTGTGTGTGTGTGCGCGCACACACACACACGACATCTTTAAAACAAAAGAAGTCATACAAATCGCCTTTTTAAGAAGCAGCCATTATTAAGCAACTGGCCACAAATCATTGTGCAGGCATGGATGAGTGCATGTTGGTGTGCATGAGCATGTGTGCATGTAGAATCCTCATGTATTGTTCCTCAGGAGCTAGTCACTGTTTCTTAAAAAAAAATTTTTTTTTTTTGGACAGGGTCTCTCATTTGATGAGAAACACAGCCTATTTATAAAGGCTTGCCCTGCTTTCTGCTGGTTCCTGAGACGGCAGTACTGGGCCCTAAACTTCTATCCATAATGTTTGTGATTGGAGGTTAGAGTTGGAAAGCAGAGGTCCAGGTTCACGAGTAAGGCGGGCTGTGCAGCCCAGCGCTCCCACGTGCTGATTGCCAGGGGCTGATGAGCTAGTCCCTCAGTCAGTCTGGGCTCAGTCCCTGGATGAGGTGGTTTCCCTCCCACACTTCCTGCAACAGAACACGGTGAGATGCTGAACGCCCTGAGACTGTGTAAGGCACAGCCACTAAAGTGAGTCAGGGGTGAAGAACAGAGGGCAGGGTGCTCCTGGGTTGGGCACCGAGGAGGAGGAGGCAGCTGGGGTATGCCCGCCTTCGGAACAATTCTCAGAGAAACTCGAGGGTCTATAGTAATACGGTCCTGAGTTTCCTAGGCCCTTTTATCAAGGAATCTGGAACACAGATGAGCAAAAGAGCTAGAAAGAAAAAAAAAAGAAAAGAAAAAGTGGGGAAGCTGGAGGGCTGACTCAATCGGTGAAGTGCTTACCTATAAGCATGAGGGTATGAGTTCACTCCCCAAAACCCATAAGAAAAATTATTGGACATAATAGTGCCTACTTTTAATCCAAACACTGAGGAGGAGAAAGGCAGATCGTTGGGGCTCAATAGCTAGCCAGCCTGGCCTACTTGATGAGATACAGCACCCTGAGGAAGGACACACCCAAGGTTACCGTTTGGCCTTCACACACACATTCCTTAAATCATCTATTCATGTTCTACCCTAATGCAATAGGCCACACTATTGCAATGAAAATAGAGCCCCATCTGGAGCAGAATGTCACCATGTACCTAATCATAGTCTTAGCTGTACTTAATTGAGCACTTCTCACCAAGGGCCAGGATGTGCTAATGGTTTTACACACATTGTGACATGATATTCATGTCAACTTGGTCACTTAGATTTTTCTCTTCTCACTTGACAAAAGTGGAAACAGTCCGTGGGGATGGAACCAAGCATCCCAAGTCACCCAGCTAAGAGGCACATGAACTTACACCTGCCTTGTCCCAAGAGTTCTTCCCATTAGAAGCCTTGTGAGGGCAAGAGACAGGTTGATCGGCTACACTGACCGAGGGAGCCCAGGGTGTGGTCAAGGATGTAAGTTGGCCTCTGAGGTTTGCCTCTGTGTGTTCTGCAGTAAACATTCCCATTTCTCCCATGTGCTAGCCTGCTGGTCATGTTTCCTCTTGGATTTGATGACTATACAGTTACTCTCCTCTGACACATGAGGAAGGGGGTCTCCCCTGTTGTGGTCCCAAGCTGCCTGGATAGTAAATATTGATTTTGGGGACTGGGAGGACAGGTTCATTTGTGAGTTGGTTCTGAGTCAATCCCACCTTGAATGGCATCCCACACTGATGGTGGTGCCTCGTTCTTTTCAGTGATGCACTAAGTGTGAAGGGAGATGGGGCTTCCTGTAGACCACCAGGAAAAGGTCAGGATCTCCACACAGCATCCCCGATGAATGCTGCGCCCACTCTGTGAGGAGGGTGTCTGAGCAAAGAGTGGGTGCTTCTGATCAACAGGCACAGGGCTTGCCTCTCTGAGGACTGCCCATGGAGCTGGCTCTTCATCAGTTGGAACACAAGGCACCCCTCCATACACTCTCTGCCTAGGGAGAAGCTATGTGTTCCCAGTACTCAAGTGGGGCCAAGCTGCCCCTTTTCTTTTCCTAAAGTCAGTCTTCAGCTTCCCTGGAAAGACAAGGGTGGCCTTCCTTGGGTAGTGTTCCAGCAGTACAATCATTAAATGGCTCTTGGGGGATGCTTGCATGTGCCTGCAGGGATAGCAATAGAGTGATCACTTCTGAGTGGTATCTTCTGCCCTGGCGGTGGAGGACAAAGTGACACGTGGCCAAACACACCGTACAGTGAAACAAAGTGAATTACTGGACTTCACTCCCTTTCCCAAAGGAATTGAAGGAGAAAAATCACAGTGCTAACAATTTCCAATGGCAGCCTAGACCCAGAGCTGAGATGCCTGGCTTGAGGAACAGATGTTGAGCAATTCCACCCATCAAAAGCTCAAGGACATCTAAGGCCCTGTGTTACTCCCTCCTACATACTGAGACATTCATTCTCTTTTGGAAGAAATAGGGATGAAGGAGGTGGGACCAGGAACCAAGGAGCAAGAAGTAACAAACAGGAACCAGAGAGGAAGAGGAAGCAGGGAGGAAGACGAAGAGTGAGGTGGGATGAAGGAGAAGGGAGGAAGGAGATGGAGCAGGAAGCAGAGAGGAGGGAGCAGGAGGAAAGAGGAGGGACCAGAGAGGAGGACATAGAGAGGAGGGAGCAAGGAGAAAGGAAGCCTTAAGGCCCAGGAAGTAAATGAAACTCAGAAGGCTCAGGAAGCTCCTGAAACTTACAAGACTTCCAAGGACTCTCTTCAGTACTGGATAAGCAGTAAGGACAGGTGCAGAGAGTAGACTTCCAAGTGGAGCTGCCAGCAAGTTGTATAGGGAGCTCCTGGGATGCAGCTTTGATGACTCTTCATTAGGCTGGGTGGGCTTTTCACTCTGCAGCTGTCATTGAGTCACCCATGCCTTTATATGCAACTCCCAAAAGCTCACTGCTTCCAGAGGGCTTGTTTCTTTAGTCTGTTGTCAGTGCCTTATCTGGGATGGATAGACATTTGTTCACATCTTTCCAGGAAAAGGCATACAGTACCTTTCTCTCTTGCTTGCCCTTCTCACTCTGCAAAGTCACAGGCTGCTACCTTGAGCTGAATGGCTGATGTTCAGTCATTTTCAGGCCTAGGCCACCATTAGACCAAAACCCAAGAGATGTACTTCACTGTGTGGCCAGCAGGAATCAGAAGACCATGGCAAGGAAAGAGAGTGACAAGAGCTGACATGGTAGCACACACCTTGTGCTGGCTAATTTATGTCAACTTGACACCAACTAAAGTCATCTGAGAGGAACGAACCTCCGTTGAAGAGATCTCCATAAGATCAGGTTGTAGACAAGACTGTAGAGCATTTTCTTAATGATTCATGGGGGAGGACCCAGCCTATTATGGGTGGTGTCACCCCTGAGTTGGTGGTCTAGGGTTTTGTAAGTAGATTGAGGAAGCCATGAGGAACATGCCAATAAACAGAACCCCTCCATGGCCTCTGCATCAGCTCCTGCCTCCAATTTCCTGCCCAGTGTGAATTCCTTCCTTGGCTTCCCTCAGTGGATTGTGGCTCTGGATAAGTAAGCCAAATAAATCCTTTCCTCCCTAAGTTGCTTTTGATTGTGGTGTTTCATCACAGAAATAGTATCCTTAATTAGGATGCAGCTGTAATTACAGGACTTGAGAGGCTGAGGCAGGAGGATTGCCATGAGTTTAAGGCCAGCCTGAGCCATAGAATGGGACCCTCAAACACAAAGCAAAGAAAATAAGAAAAAAGAAAAAGAAAAAAAAGGCCTTTAATACTTTTACATTTTGGTTGAGATTTTGGTTTTCAATAAAACAGTTTTGGCAGGTTATATTAGCCTTTTCTGGAGCCATGGGCGTGTGTAAGAAATGGACCTGCCCAAGAATCAAAATCAGCTTTAGAGAGACTAGCCCACCTAGGAAGGTCGCAGGTTGGTGCTGGTGACAGCCTCTGGCTAAGTTCCCTGTGGGCAGTGACATCGTCCAGCAGCCTTATGAATGAGCCCGCTGGGACCCCAACACTACAACCCTTCAAATGTCAGCAATTCCAGTTGTCCTCCGCCCTTTGTGATAGCATTTCAGAACCTGAGTCATAAGAACCCAGCACAGCTCCTTCCAGAAACCGAGACCCACGAAACAGCAGCATGAAGAAGCTGTACTGAGCAAAAACACAGACACGAAAGCAGTTTTTATATCACCAGAGGGTTTTCATTCTCGCAAACTACATGCGTCTGTTCGCAAGGATCTTAAATTAGGAAGTGAGAGACACCCCAGAGGCTGACACAGTGGGAGTGGCTTGCTCTCCAGCCCGGCTATCTGCCTCCGGGCTATGGGTCCTGACTCTGTCTCACCCCATGATCCCACATGCTGCCAGCTCATCAGACCAACATGGGACACATTTCTTTAATTGTTTTTGTTAATTTCATGGCTATCCATTCTTTCCTAAATGTATGTCCATGTATACATGTGTGCCTGGTGCCCAAATAATCCAGAAAAGGATGTTGGATCCCCTAGAACTGAAGTTACAGATGGTTATGAGCCTCTCTGTGGATGCTAGGAATTGAACCTGGGTCCTCTGTAAGAGAAGCCAATGCACTTGACCTCTGAAGCCATTTCTTTTAGCCCCTGTGCCATTTCTTTCACAAAAGACTAATCAGGAACTCTCTAAAGGGGGACATACAGGAGAAGCCCCCTCATACCCAACTAGCCAGATCCAACCCGCTGTGCTACCCAGTATCAGGTTGTCCAGTTACAGAGTGAGAGAGCAGAGGGGAAGGCCCTAACGGTGCCACGGGGGCACATCCTTAAGGTAAAGAGAAGTCGGGAGCAGGACTGAGCCTCAGCCTGAGTAAGCAAGCATGGGTGGAACTAGCCAAGCAAGCAGGCCGTGGACTTCCCAGTGTGGGGCAGTTTTCGGTACCCTGCAGGCAGCCACAAATGGGCTTTTAAGCATCTAGGGTTAGTTCTGCCCTCTGCACTTTGGGAAAAGATTGACAGGCCCCAGAGGCTTCCTTCCTTCCACCTCAGGACAGCGAGAAAAAATAGTTTGTGAGGGGAGAAAGCATCAGGCAGGCCTGAGATAGGCATGGCTGAAACAGTGAAAAGAAGAAGACAGAGTGTCCAATCTTATTACTTAGTCTTTTTTGTTTCGTTCGTTTGTAATATTTATTTTTTACATTTTATGTGTATCAGTGTTTTGCCTATGTGCATATTCCTGTACCATCTGTGTGTCTGGTACCTATGGAAGTCAGAAGAGGGCTTTGGATCCTCTGTAACTGGAGTCACAAATGACTGTGAACTAATATGTGGGTGCTTGGACTTGAACCCAGGTCCCCTGTAAGAGCAAGTGCTCTTAACCACTGAGCCATCTCTCCAGCCCCACCCTGTCGGTCTTGATATATTCATCATCTCTGAGTTTGCTCAGCCAATTTGAAGACCATCTCTCCACACTGTGAAGGCATTTTAGAACATTTCATAAAACTGTTTATGAACAACCCTCATTTTACATACTTGTAACTTTTTCTTGAATATCATATTTTTATCTTTTAACTATGTGTATGTACATGTGTCTCTATGTGTGTGTTGGAGGTGGTGGTGGTGGTAGCATGCAGGTTCCTGTGGGGGCCAGAAAAATCCACTGGATTCCTGGGAGCTGGAAGTACAGACTGGTGGGAGTCCCCCAACATGAGAGCTGGGAACTGATCCTGAGTCCTCTGTAAGAGCAGTATATTCTCTTTAACACTGAGTCATCTCTCCATCCCCATGTGGAGCTGTTTCATGACCATTTCTAGAGTAGTTTCCATTTTGCTTGGCACGCTGCCTGTCTCTCTGATCGCCTGTTATAGGAGTTGTTATAATTAGAATGGAGGCCTTGGCAGCACTAGCAGGCTAGGCTTGACCACCCATCCTCACTAGTCTAGTAAAGAAACAATAGTTAAAAACAAGCAAACAACAACAACAAAACAAAAATAGTAAAAGGAGGTTTATTCAATGTGACCTCATTGGGGGAGGACCAAAGTGACCCCAATCTCAATGGGGTCCGGACTCGATGTTCAAGTTCAAACAGAGGGCAAGAACTGTGCATAGCTGAGTGGTTCTGATCAAGGTGTGCTCCTGCTCATTGTTGGGGCCAGCCGCTCCAATGTCTCCTGCAATGTAATCTAAGAAGCTGTCAGAACTGTGTGCAATCTTGATCTGGGAGACAAACTTCTTCCCTGTCTCGCATCGTGTTTCATACTTTTTCTTCTCCCAGAATGAGATTCATGGGGGAAATCCCAATTTCGTGGAATCCAATAGTTTGAAAACAAAAGGGAAGGGCACAAGTATCTCTTTCAAATAGCTTAATCCTTGCCAGACCCCTGCCCTATCCCTTCTGTGGATAACTTAGGCTAACAGCTGGCATGTGTCACGTGTCCTTTCTATATTTCTCCCTCAGTGTGTGTGTGTACACACACACACCTAAGCACAGCATAGCAATACAAAGGCACTCTATTAAATGGCTGCCCAGCAGGCTATTAGGCAAACAGATTATGGAATAAAATAACATATCACCATTTATTCAGCTACCTTTAGCTGACATCCATTTATAGTATGCATCCTGTTATAAACATCAATTGCTCTTGTATAGATCACGTCCATTTCCTAATTTACCAGTGTTTTAATTGGGAATGCTTTTATGTCTGTAGGATAAATACCAAGAATGAGGGCGCTCTTAATTTTAGCATCTTAATTTTAACAGGTGGTTTGAAAATGATCTTAATGTTGATTTTCACAGCCACACCAGCAGGAGCTATTCTCAGTCCTTGTGTGTGTGTGTGTGTGTGTGTGTGTGTGCGTGTGTGTGTGCCTGTGTGTGCGCCTGTGGTGCGCATGCGTGCGTGTGTGCATGTGTGCGCGCATATGTGTGCTTGTGTGCATGTGTGTGCACTCGCGTGTGTGTGCGGGCATGTGTGTGCACTTGCACGTGTATGTGTGCCTGTGTGTGTGCGCATGTGTGTGTGCACGTGTGCGCACATATATTGTATCTATGTGGGTATGGGCATAGTGCAGAGCCTTGGAGTCCAGACACTAGAAGAGCCTGATCCTCAAAGCTGATTGTGAACTTCCAGACCTGAGGGCCGGACACTGAGCTCAGGTTCTCTGCAAAAGCTGCAAGTGCTCCTAACTGCTGGGCAATCTCTCCAGTCCGGGTTTCTCAGTCTTTAACATTAGTTTATCTGGCAGGTCTAGAGTAACTTTTCATTGTTACTTTATGTGTCTGTGACACATTCAGAATTTGGGTGTATTTTATATTTATTGGTCATTTAAATCCAAGCCTCTATAAACTTTCTCAGGGTCTTTGTTTATGTTTTGGTTGTCTGCCTTAGCAATTTGAAAACAACTATATGTGTTTGGGGATGAGTGGGTTGATGAGGACCAGGTGTATGTGTGTGTGTGTGTGTTGCTGCTGTGTAGCAAGTTGTAACTTGACATATTACATCCTAGAGGTAGGCTCATTAAAACGCAGAAAGTAAACAACACAAGAGTTGAGTCTTTAAGACTTACATGGTACTTCCCTCCTCAAGAGGCAAGCCTTAGTATTGAGAGAGAAGACACTGAAGTCAAGTTGCCTGCGAGTCCTTTGGGGAGCTTCATTATATGTATTTTTGTGAGTTAACAGCCATGCTGAGGTGCTTTTTGGTCTTGGAGCTTTTCACAATCCTATAAATAACCCCTCACCTATACTCTGTAAGTAAACCCAATAAACTCATTGGTTCACTGAAAATTCACAGAGCAGGTGTTTGCATCCACATGAGTACATGGTTGCATGTGCTTGTGTGTGTGCATGCAGAGGAGGATGGAAGATGTCTTTATCTATCACTTGCTACCCTATTCCCTTAAGACAGGGTCTCTCACTGAATGCTATATGGCTAATGAGCTCCCTGTGTCCAGCTATCCCTGAGCCCCAAACCGGGGTTACAGCCATGCAGAGTCAAGCCCAGCTGTTTATGAGTACTGGGGGTTCAAACTCGGATCCTCATGTTTGCACAGCAAGTGCTCTTACTCATCAGCCTTGTTTGCTGTCTGTTACTGTGACAAAGCACCATGACCAAATGCAACATGGGAAGAAAGAGTTGTATGGATTATAGGTTATATTCCATCACTGAGGGAAGCCAGGGAAGGATCCTTGAGGCAGGAATGGAAGCAGAGACCATGGATGAATGTAGACAGAAGTTTCTGTCCTGCCTGGTCCTACAGCTGTCCAGTCCCAAAGAAACACACAGGGGATTATATTAATTATAAACTGTTTGGCCTATTAGCTCAGGCTTATTATTAACTAACTTTTACAACTTAAATTAACCCACAATTAATGGGTTTATGTTTAGCCATGTGCCTTGGTACCTTTTATCAGTGAGACATTCTCATCTTGCTTCCTCTGCTCCTGGCTGGTGACTGCAGACTGAGCCTTTTCTCTTCCCAGAATTCTTCTAGACTGGTCTCCCTGCCTATACTTTCTGCCTGGCTACTGGTCAATCAGCACTTTATTAAACCAATACAAGTGACAAATCTACAGGGTACAAGAGCATTATCCCACAGCAGATGAATGCTGCTCTCTGACTTGTTTTCAATAGCTTGCTCAGCTTTCTCTCGTTTTTTTTTAAAAATATTTATTTGTTTTTATGTCTTGTCTACATGCATGGGTGTGTACATGTGTGTACCTGTTGCATGAAGAGACCAGAATAGGGCGTCAGATCCCCTGGAACTGGAATTACAAATGTTTATGAACCACTCTGTGGGTGCTGGGAACCCACATAGTCTTCTGCAAGTGCTCTTAACCCCTGAACCATTTCTGTAGCCCCTCAGCTTGCATTTTTACACAACCAGGACCACCTGTCCAGGATCCATAGTGCACTGGGCCCTCCCACATCAATCTCTAAACAAGAATATGCCCTCACAAGCACACATGCATACCGCTCTGATGGAGGCAAGCCCTTGGTTGAAATCTCTTCTTGCAGGTGGTTATGCTTTGTGTTGAGTTGAGACAAATTAACCAGTGCATCCACTGAGCCACAACCCTAACCCAGTTTGTGGGAAGGTTGTATGTGTGTTGAGTGACTCGGTGCTATGCCTCCTTGGGGTACATTTTTGGCTGCTCTACTCTGCTGTGCTTTTAAACTTGGGCTCTCCCTCTTCTCTTTGGAAGATTTTTCTTGTCCCCACACTAAGTGTGTAGGCATGGGGGTTTATTGGGTAATCTCCACATTTTAAATCCTTAAGAGAATCTCCTTAGCTTTGTCTTGGGATGAGAGTGAAGTGCCCCCCTGCAGGCTCACGTGCTGAAGGTCTGGTCCAGCTGCTGGAGCTGCTCTGGGGAGTTACTGGAACCTTCCTCTTTCCCCTGGCAGAGACATCCAGATACTAACCTCCCTTCCTCTTCACTATCCCTGCTGAGTCAGGAGGGCTAAAATTGCTTAGTGTGCTTAGCGCTAGACTTGGTGAGAGCTCCCTTTGAGATACAGCCCTTCAGTTTCTAGATTCTTTGTTTAAGAGATTTCACATTCCCAGAGAATTCAGGGTTTCCCTCATTCAGGAAGCTTTCTCCATTGTTCCTCCAGTGGTTTTCTTTCTGCTGGGTGATTCCGTTTTTGTTTCTAGAATCCCCTCAGTTCACCACATTGTCTTTCATGGATCCACCCTCAGCTATTCCATTTTAAAAATATCTTATTGATTTATTCAAAGTGTGTGTGCGTGTGCGTGTGCAAGTGCATGTGAGTGCAGGTGTCTAAGGACTCCAGAAGAGCCTGCCAGATTCCCTGGAGCTGGAGTTGTGGGCAGTTGAGAGCTACCTGGCATAGATCCTGGGAACTGAAGTTTGGTCCTCTGTAAGGTCAGCAAACACATTTAACCTTTGAGCCAACTCCCCAACTTGACCTTTCACTTTTTTCTCGCTAATTTTCACCACCCAATGCTTGTGCCCTGTGCACTGTCAGAAATCCTTGCTGTGTGACTCTTTGGAACACTGTTACTGATGTTATGGGTTGGAGTCCAGAAGGCACCCTCCAGAATGCCCAGGTTCTTATGTCTTGGAACAACAATAACAACAACATGAACCAGGGACACAGCACAGTGGTAAAATAGAGATAGTTTATTTCATTTAATTAAAATATTTTATTTATAGGTCAGTGTGGCATTGTGCCAGTGCCATGGAGGCCAGAAGAAGGCATCAACTCCTTCTGCAGATGGAGTTGGGCAGTTTTGAGTCTCCAGATGTAGAGGATGGGGAATGAACTCTGGCCCACTGCAAGAGCAACAAGTGCTTTTCACAGTCGGGTCTTCACTCTAGCCCTAAGATCCTTTTTTAAGGAAGAGGAAGACACTCCCAAGTGTGCAATGGGGCTAGAGACCTGGGAAAGGGCAGGGGAAACCAGCCTTGGTCCACTGGAGTTGTGAACCTCCAGAGGTCATTTACACAATCCACACTTTCTCCTGATGGAATTCTGGTTTTTTTCTTTCCCTCACACATGCTCTATTATGCGGAGAGCATTTCTGGTCTTTATCTCTGTCATTGATAATCTCTCCACCCCCTCTCCCTCCCTGCTTTCCTTGCTCTGCTTTCCTGTCACAGGGGTTATATACAGTAGCCATCTTTTCCTTTTTCTCACCTATCATGTTCTGGAGATGAGAAACCCACAGTTTTCCTTCAGAAAAACTTCCATATGTGCCCACTACCCTTGGTGTCCAAAAACTGCTCAGCTTTCCTAATTAGTACCAGAGAATGGCTATGAAAATAGAGCCACAGATACGAGAGAAATTAAAATATTTATATGTAAATTTAAGCCATCATTTTTGAAGTCTAGAAGAAATGGATAATTTCCTGCCAAACTCGTTTCAAAATTGACCTCAGAAGTGAAACACTTGCAGAGAGGATAAACATAAAGAGAGAACAAAGTGTTGAGAATCACCTCTTAGCAAGTAGCAGGCACCATCACAGCCAGACTCACTGAACATCCGGACCCCAGGAGAACAGCAATCTTCTGCTGGGTGGGTGCTTACTCTCATGGGCTGTCTCCTTGAAAATGGGATCCTTGGAAACATGTTGAACTAGAGAGTAGCGCACATCTGGCTCATCCAGAGGTTCTCAGGGTGAAGACAGCAGGATCTGAGAGAGGGAAGAATTGGACTTTGGACCAGACCAGCATCTCCACAGTTGTACTGGGAGGCACCATGATGCCACTAATGGCCCTTTAGGGTCACCCTAAACCACACAGAGGGGCTGGGATTTTTCACCCTTGCTTCACCTAGTCAACAGCCATTGTCCTGGGGAGGGGAACAGCTGTGGATATGCCAGGACAATTCACAAAGAGGTGTGGTACTGAGTACCTCCCTGGCAAACCTCTCAGACTCCTGCAGGGGAGTCTGGGAACCACACCGTGATATCTACTGCAGAAGGCCCCTGTTCCTCTTCACTCTCGCTATCTGTCACTTTTCCTGTTGCTGTGATAAGACTGCTGAAAGCTCAATGAAGGGATTTAAAGAAAGGGTTGTTTCAGCTCACACCGCGAGAGTACAGCCCGTGGTGGGGGAAAGGCCTGGCGGTAGGAGCAGGAGGCAGCTGCTTGTTTTTCCACAGTCAGGAAGTGCTCAGCCTTTTCTTCTTTTTCTTCAGTCCAGGACCCCAGGCCATTGGATGGTGCTGCCCACATTTAGAGTAGAGTTTCCCACTTCAGTTCACTCAGTCTACAAACTTCCTTGTAGACCTGTCTAGAGATGTGTTTCTATGGTGACTCTAAATCCCATCAAGTTGCCATAAAGACTAACCATCCTGCATCTCCAGCATCTCTGGTCAGTTGTTGGAAGATCACAAGGGTCAGCAGATCTGAGAATGGTAAACGGGTGGGGTGGACCCACAGTACAACAGCAGCCAAAGGGCTTCCCACTTCCTCCTGTTCTTCCTGCCCCAGGAGCAGGGAGCATGCAGCCACATCCTAATGGCTGAGGAAGGAGAGACAGAGGAGGGAGCATCTCGAAAGGAGGAAATATTTTTGCAGGCAAGCTCCTCCCTCACTGTACTGTGTCACTATCCTTGCCATTGGGTGCCTGGAGGGGAAATTATTGTGTGAATTGAAGTTTTCAAGGGGAAAAAACCTCAAAAAGCAAGCCTATGGCAATGATTCTATGAGACTGGTTGACTGGTTTCTTTATTATTTTTTCCCGTATGCTGGTGTAGTAGTTTCTGCTTTCTTATTTTATCATTCATTATCCCTTAGAAACTTATTCGTTTTCTAATGAGATGGGGAAGGGGGTGATGAGGATGGGTGAAGAGGAACTGAGAGGAGTAATAGGGGAAACTATAATCAGGTTATATTATTTGAGAAAAAATCTATTTTCAAAAAAAAGGGAAAACTTTTTTTTAAAAAAAATCTTATTGCTTGTGAGGGATTAAAATGTAGCAGATCAGAGCCAAACTGTCTTGGACTATCTCTAGCCCTCCGTAAGACTGGACCTAACATCTTTGTTACTGTCTAATGTGAGATCTTTTGGAATGTATTAACAGAGCACTAGATTCTACCAAAAGCTACTCATAGTTCATTAGACAGAACTTGAACTCTGTAGGAGAGACTCCCTCTTCACTATACCCACTTACAGGATACTCCCATCATGCATTTGAAGTGTCATGATTTATTGACTCTATTTGTTCTGTTACTGTAAAAACTCATGAAATTGTTACCACTGGAGCATGGAATTCTGGGTAAGCTGAATCTGCATTCCTGACTTCGGTATAAACCGTCTTTCTCATTCCCTTTGAGGTGAGAGCTATGTTTTGGCATTGATGCCTGTGTCTGTTTCCCTGACCATGACCCTGGGAGTTAGCTGACCAGAGCAGACAGTGTAGGGAAAGAAGGGTAGGTGTTCTGCTCCTCCTGAGCACCCCTTCCTCCGCATCTTTCTCCCTTGTCCGTGGAAAACATTCCACTTTTTTATGTTGCGCTAACAGAATGCCTGAGACTGAGAGATGTATAAAAAAAGGAGTTTTTATTAATAGCTCATAGCTCTAGAGTCTGGGAGGTCCAAACTGAGGACGCACATCTGATGAAGGCTCATGCTGTACCAACTGGCAGGAAGCAGAAGGGAGACAGAGTGTCTTCATGTCACAACTGCCTGTTTCCAGAGTGACTGACCCGGAACTCCCTCCCGGAAGACTCATTCATCCCTTTGCGTGTTTTTGTTGTTGTCATTCTTTATTGGTTCTTTTTGCTTCTTTTTGTTTTAAGACCAGGTTTTTCATGAACCCCAGACTGGCCTTGAACTCAATGTATAATCAAGGATGACTTTTAACTTCTGAGCCTTCTTACTCAGCCTTCCCAATGCTGGGATTGCAGGTGTGCAACTCCACACTGAGCTGAGGATCAAAGCAGGGCTTCGTTTATGTTAGGCGGTCAACTCTCTCCACTGAGATGTTTTCCCAGCCTCACTAAACCCTTTTAACTTAGTCACCTCCTAAAGGCCCCGCATCTCCGTATTGCTCCAGGGACATAAAACATCGATGGGAGTTTATGAGAGTGTACATTGTGATAGAGCCGAGAAAACACCAACAAGTAGGGCTAGTAGCCCTGGTGGAAGCACAGCTGGGTTAGACCTGGGCTGGAGGCAGAGAAACCGCTCCCTTTGGGGCAAGGGGCAAGTTTAAGCAGTCCCCAAATACGCCGCTTGACTGTGAGTTCCGGCCCTGGCCTGAGCCCTACAGAGACCAGAGGGGTTAGCAAGTAAGCTCCAACGGCTCGGGTGTCCTTCCACTGGCAGCTTTCAGTGTGAGCCACGCATGTGCAAAGCCTCTGCCTTACACATGAACAGTTTGGGGAAATGTTTGCTCAGTCCTGAGTACTCACAGTTCTTAGTGATTTGGGTCCTTTGAAATTCAAACATATCCATGAGGTTGAAGTATGGAAGCCAAGGAAGTTATCTCAAAAGACAACTGACCACCCTTTGCCTAAGCTTGGAAAGAGCGTGTCCTCCAGAGGACCCCTGGTGTGGAGGAGTAGTGGGCGTCTGCCACACACAAACCTGGCCATGGCTGGACTGATTGCACGGCTTGCCCAAGCTTAGCAGGAACCGTGTGGAGAAGACAGAAGGAAAGGCTGTGGATGTCCAGGGATCTTATCCTGGGTCCCAAGGTTTCCAGGTGACACAAGAGCAAACACCAAGTCAAGGTCAGAATGCTGCGGTACACTCTGGAGCAGGGAACACTGCGTTTGCAAATGCTGCAGATGCAAATGAGCCGAGGTTTGGGAAGGGAAAAGTGAAGGACGAGAGAAAATTAATTTTTCCCATTTTGTATGAAGCCAGCAAAATCCGAATGGGGATAATTTTTAAGAGGGGCTGTGGGTCCCTCCCACAGGTGACTGTTTCCCCATCCATGAGGCAAGCATGTGTGGCAAATGAGCTGTGGCCAGAGCAAAGAACACAAAGGGGCCAGCCAGCCACAAGGGAGGCAGGCAGTAGGAGGACCTGTGGGTGAGCCCTCCCCATAGGACATGCCTGCGGCTGTCATTGCTAACATGACAGTCTGTGTGGTCATCTTTGGCATCAGCTCTAAGTATGAAAAGAACTCATTCACATGACCTCAAAGAACCCATGGTATGGCATCCCTGAGGATAATCAAAAAGGAACTTGTCTAAACCTGAGGGGGTCTCTCTCTCTAGTGGTTGGCACAAGCGTGGGTTGAGCCAGGTAGACTCTGTGTGATTCAATATGGACTGAAGCTCTTTCCTCTAAATGAAACCTTCCCATTTGGGCACGGGGAGGGGGCAGAAACAACACTCAGGAAGTAAACAAAACAAGCTCAGCAAGCTCCTGAAAAGTACAGGATTCATGAGGTCCCACCTAAGGTTAGATGAGCAGTAACAATGATGGGGACAGGAGACCCTCCATCTGGCAGAGCTGGCCCCAGGTCAGGCAGGGAGCTCTGGGGATGTAGCTTTTGTGAGTCATCGCCCATGCTGCAGTGGGCGCTTCAGGGATGAAGCTGCCTTTGAGTCACCCTGCTCTTGACAGTGACCCCTGATTCATACTCTTGTAAACAACCTCAGGAAACACTTGTTCATCAAACTAGACTTAGGTAGAATCCTATAATTGGTACTCTCTCTGGGATGAATAGACATTTGTTTACATCTTCCCAGAACAAGTCACACAGCAAGAGCTGGTAAGCACAATGATGTAACATGCCAAGTAGGCTGGGCTGGCCGGCCATTGGGGCTTAAGGATGTCTTTGCTTCCCCAGCATGGGGATTTTAAGAAGCATGGGTTCTGGGGCTTAAACTCTGAGCCTTTTGCTTGTCTGGGAAGCAGTTCACTAAACGAGACCCAGCCCCGACATATACTCTTGACATTTGTAAAATACAGCATTTGAATGTGTGTATGTGTGTGTGTGCACGCGCGCACACATGAACACACGCCTTTCATGGTGTCAATGCTTTTAATCAAAGTACTCAGGAGGCCAAGGTAGGTAGATCTCTGTGAGTTTAAGGTCAGCCTGGTCTACATAGGGGATTTTAGGCCAGCCAGGGCTACCTAGTGAGACTCAGTCTCTCTAAATGATACATGCTTATATATATATATATATGATATGTGAGCATATATGATATACATATGATGCGTACATATACACATAATGTGCATGCAAAAATATTACTCTGACAGATGTTTCAGTGTCCTGGGGTCACCATCATCTCTCCCTTCAAGAGGCAGGGGCAGGAGCTTATGTCAAGGGCAGGTGGTGGGGGCCCCCAGGGCACCAATGTATTTGAACATCAAGAACTTTATGAAAAGGATAAATTTAAGGTTGAAATCAGTCTAAAAGGAAATCGTAAATCCTGAGTGGATTGGCTAAATGAGAATGGATTGCCTGGATCTGGCCAGAGGGAAATTTAGGAGTTAGCACGGCAATTACAGTACTCCCAGAGTTATAGGGTGCTCCGGAGAGTCTTTAACCAATGCCCTGTAGCCAGGAGAGTAATTCACCAGCCTTGGCTGTATGTCTAAAGGGAAGACTGGTTCAAGACCAAGCAGTTTTTTCTTCCAAATTAAAAAGCAATTTGCATCCTTAAATCACAAGCAGCTCAGCTCTCTCTCACGCTATGCAAATCTTATTCTATATGCACACAGACTGAGACAACATTAAAAGGAAAGAAGGAAAGGAAAGAAAGCAGCTGGAGAGATGCCTGAGTGGGCCAAAGCATCGTAAAGAGGCTAAAGAAGAGCCTAGAAAGTTAAGGGGAAACCAGGCAGCCTAGAGGCTAAAGAAGAGCCTAGAAAGTTAAGGGGAAACCAGGCAGCCTAGAAAGACATCTAGGTGACCCATCAGCTTGAGACGACTGTCTTGATCATGTGAACAGTTAGGTGCTTCTTAGTACGGTTTGGCTCTGCTGGGTGAAGGCTGGTGCTGTGTGTGGCTCCACTGGGTGAAGGCTGGCGTGCTGGTCAGTTTTAATTGTCAACTTTCCATGACTTAGAACCACCTTGGAAGAGAGTTAATGGTGGAGACGGCCTGTCATCCCGTCTGTGAAGGGCTGTCTGATTGTTAATTGATATGGGAAGTCACAACCCACTGTGAGCAGCACCATTCCCTAGGCAGCAGTCCTGAATAATGTAAGAGAGGAGAAAAGTGTCTGACAGCATACGACAGTCTGCGCATGTTTATTTCTCTGCTCTGGAGTGTGGAAGCGACTTGACTGATCCCTCAGGTTACTGCTCTGCCTTCCTCTCATTGGTGGACTGTAACCTGGACTTGTGAGCCGAATCAACTCTTCCTCAGTTAAACTGCTTGTCGTCAGGGTGTTTTTTACCACAGCAACAGAGAGGAAACCAGGACATCTAGCCAGCACTGACTCAGACAACAAGGGTGCTCATGTATCACCTTTGGCCTCTGGGCTACGTTATCAACGAAACTCTTCTTTGGGGTACCTACTTGCCTGTTATGGAAAATATCCAGTTGGTTTCTTCTTGTTCACCAACCACCTGTGGCTAATCAAAAGGCTGAAGAGAGGCCTTGGAAGCCAAATCATGGGCTGGGGCAATGGCTTGGTCAGTGCAGTACCTGCCGGGCACATAAGGATCTACTGGTCATTGTAGTGTGCACTTAGTCCCAGTGCTGGGGATGTGGGGACAGGTGGCTTTTTAGGGGCCACTGGCCAGCTGGCCTANNNNGCTTGGTGGATTACAGGCCAGTGAGAGATCCTGTCTCAAAAAATAAGGTGCACAGTGCCTTTAAAACAACAGTTGTCTCCAGGTGTCTACATGCACATACAGACATGTGTTATCTTGCATGTTGGTGTGTGCTCAGTTCACTTTCTTCTTTTTATTTAGTCTGGGATTCCAGCCCAAGGCACAATGCCACCCATATTTAGGGTGGGTCTTCCCCACTTAGTTAAACCTTCCTGGAAACACCCTCAAAGGCACACATAGAGGTATGTTTCCATGGTGATTCTACATCTTATACAGTTGATACCACGTGTACATGTCTTTCCAAAAGAATGCAGGCAAATGAGAGCAAGAAATCTCTTTCCTGTCATGTTAAATTCGCCACTTGTAATTTTGAAGCATAAACAGGGCAGCCTAGGGACATCTCCTGAACTACTAGGCTATAGTAGCCCATGTCCCCAGAATAAGGTGGCTGTCGGTGTGGCCTGCACCCTGACCCTCACGGGAAAGACTAGTGTGTTTGTGCAAGGAGACTCTGTCCCCTGTGATTCACTGTAGGGAGTTCCGGGGAGCTGGTGTCACCACAACACATCCACCAGTGACAAGGACACACATCAGTTGAAAAGGTTCATTGCCCTGGGCTTAACTACAGTAAGGAAGAGGGCATGGCACTCTTAGGGGCTACCTGCAAAGGAGGAGGTGGGGACACCGTCTGGTGCCAGCAACAGGAAGCACATGATGCCTGCTACCAGCCTTCACACCTTTGGGTGTCACCGTCTTGAGACCCATAGACAACACACTAAAGTGGCTTGTGCTCAAGGAGCCTGGAACAAGTCCTCTGGCCAGCCAGTATCAAAATCTCCTGAAATCAATGACCCAGAAGATTCTGAAGGCCCAGGCTCCAGTCCTCTGGGTTGACACCCCTCACTACACTCCTACCTGGAGCAGGGACAGCAGCTCTGAGTCTGAGTCTGAGCCCTGGGGCACCTATGGTGGTCTCTTTAGTCTCAAGAGTGGAACAGAGGGTCTGTGAGCTACAGGAAAGGGATAAATACGGGCAGAAGCCCATGGTGACTCAGGAGCCTTTTGTAACATCTCCATAAACCCTAGAGGGCCTTGGGTGCCATATGGGACTTTAGAGAATTTTGAGAAGGAACCCAGAACCCACATGGATCCAGTCTGGACCTCAGTGCTCTTCTTCAACAGAGTCCCCAGCCCTGGTTGGTGCTAGGGATCCAGGCCTGCTTTCTTGTTCTGGACTGGGTTTCAGCTGGTATAGGTGATAGTGGCTGGCTTTCTCAGAGGAGTTATGAGTTGCATAAGGTAACTCAACAGGATGGGGTTGTCTTCAGGCCTTAGCACTCTGAGTAAGAGCAGGGCAGGGCTTCTAAACTTACAGAAAGAACTGGGAATAATCTTAAACCCATGCTTTGTCAATCAGGGGACTCTGCACTCAGGAGTATGCCAAGAAAGAACAGCAAGCAAGGTCTTAGGAGTCAACAGTCTGAGTCAACATCTAAATTCCCTTACTTCCAAGTTGTGTGAGATCAGGCAAGTTCACTCAGTCTGTGCCCCCATGCTCAGGGAACGCAGGTGTCACAGGACTGTCACAAGTGCAGCCCATGCAGCAATGCCAACTGGAGACATGGAGGAGTTCAGGCCCTTGTGCGTCTAGTCTTTATGGGCTGTGTGACCTTAGTAAGGTACATAACCTTTCTGAACCTCCTTTTCACCAGCTTATGAATGAACAGAAGGGCACTCTATCCCACGGGTGTGAGGCTTGAGCAGAATCAGCCGTGTTAAAAACACGTCACAGTGTTGAGAATTCTATGAGGAAGTACAAACATTTTTCCATTTGAGAAAATGATTGCGTCATTTCTCCCTTCCCTTTCCTCCTTCCAAACCCTGCCATATGCTCCTCCTCGCTTGTTTTCAAGTTCATGGCCTCTGTTTTTCATTATTGTTACATGTCTCTCTCTCTCTCT
>LOEQ01003531.1:222658-235263 GCA_001685075.1 Bramus lutescens
GGTGAGCCATCTCTCCAGCTCCCAAACATTTTTTAAATGTGAGTTCTGGGTTGCATACTCAGGTGAGCCATCTTTCCAGCTCCCAACATTTTTTAAACGTGAGTTCTGGGTAACACACTCAGGTGAGCCATCTCTCCAGCTCCCAACATTTTTTAAACGTGAGTTCTAGGTTGCACACTCAGGTGAGCCATCTCTCCAGCTCCCAACATTTTTTAAACATGAGTTCTGGGTTGCACACTTAGGCTCTCACACTAGCACCATAAGTGCTTGTATCCACTGAGCCATTTCCCTAGCCTTCAATTAGTATTTTCTGAGTTTCTACTTGGGGGCGGGTGTCAAAAGTCCTCAGAGTTGTGGACCTCAGAGTAGCCTGTGGATGGAAGAGTATAGTTCACAGGTACCTATGACCTGGCGCCATTGGTAGGCTAACCCCTAGGCCGCAGATAGTCAAAGATAGGGCCTCGTGCTGGTGACAGAGACGGAGGGAGGCCCTGAAAGGTGATGAATGACTGAAGGGCTGGTCAAGATGAAATACGGCCACAGTAACTTTCATATGCTTCAGCCTCTTCTCCCCTCTAGCTTTTGAGTCAAGGGCATGTCTGTGAGCCTAGCATGTGCATTTTGAGTGGGCATGGCTATAAAGAACAAGGGTGCTAGCTCAGAGACACTCAGACACAGAAGATCCCCAGCTGAGTTTTATTAATCCCCCCAACAGAGTTAAGGAGCCCACAGGTCTCCATGTGGTTGGAGTCCGAAGACAACTGGGGACACAGCAGTGACCTCCGCCCAAGTCAGCGGCATTCCACACCTGCGTCTTCACTATGGTTGCAATTGTGAGAGCCCCAGCTGTTCTTCGTGCAGCTCCACAAACTGCTCTCTGTCCCCAGACAACCCACATTATCCAGCCAGATATTCCCAGTTCCTGACACGGAGGAACAAAGAGAGAGAAAGGAAGGGTGTTAGGTGAGAGGTCAGGGAAACATGCCAGTTCCCAGGAGCTTCCAGGTAGGTGAGAGACCAGGCGAGCCCAGGGCTCTAGGACTCTTTCAATATCTCTTACAGTGTCTCTGATTCTTCTCCGACCTCAACCACATCATGAAAGTCTCATGCAAATATTTACTACTTAATCCACACACTCTGTATGCACAGCCTTCCACGGTCTCCCCATCAGCTCAGCTCCCTCAAGTGCGGCTGCCAGCCCCTTCTCTCTGATAAGCTTGAAAACACCATTTTCCAGCCTAGCCAGAGCCTTACTGAAAGGCAAGCATGAAACCGGGGAGATGGTACAGTGGGTAGGAGAACCTGTGTACGGATCTCCAGCACCCACATAAAAGGGCAGCCAGCCCAGCTCCGGTTCAGTGAGAGACCTTGTCTCAAGAGAATAAGGTGGATGGGTGGCCTCTGTGTGAGGAGTGGCTCTGTGCTTTGGGGTGGGGTAAAACAGAGAACACCCAAGGAAAGTAACAAGGAGAGCTGGCCTTGTGCCCTGTTGTTCAGCCATTGTCTTTGCTAAGGTGGGAGGATGGGTGTGTGAACTGATTTCTAGTGCTGCAGAGAAGTCTCACCATGGTTTTTCTTTTTTCTTACTCTCTACTTTTGGTTTTGTTTGAGACAGAGCTCAGCTATGCAGCACAGAACGGCCTCAAACTCTCTGTCATACTGTCTCAGACTCCCAAGAGTTGAAATAGCAGGTACTGGCCACCACCCCCGACTTCTCATGGATCCTTTAAAAAGACCTTCACAGGGGCTGGGGAGATGGCTCAGTGGGTAAAGTGTTACCACTTAAGCCAGAACTCATGTCAAAACAAAACCAAAACAAACAAATAAACAAAAAACAGAAACAGGATCTGGAGGTGTGGTCTTGTAATCTCAGTGCTTAGGAGGTGGAGATGCTTAGCTCCCTGGCACTCACTGGCCAGGCAACCCAGTCAAGTCAATGACTCCAGGCCAGCGGGAGACCCTGTCTCGGCAAAACTAGGACTAAGAAACATCTGAGGTCCTATTTATGTGCACACACATGCATGCTCACTTACATGAACACACATGTACATGTATGTGTGCACATGTGCACACACACAGAGGTGGGGCTATCTTCAAGGCTAAGTCTTCTGGCAACTGAAATTTGGGTTTCCAGATGTGGAAATGAACATCTGCGTTTGCCATGGTTCCATCTTCTCCCTCAGCTTTCAAAAGCCACACATATCCCTGCTCTATAAACAGTCCTGGCTACGTTTGCTCCAAGACTGGATGGACAGTGACCCACAGTAGTATTCAGAGCTCTTTAAAGCCTTTGCTGTCAGTGCTGGGAATGCAAAAGCGTCCTTCAGACAGGGGGCCTAGCTGGAAAGAGGTAAGCCCTGAGCCCAGAGCTGCAGCTACTCTACCCACTGCTAAGCTGCAGGACTTCCAAGTTGCTTGAGCCAACGGTTTTCTTTAGCACCAGCCACACTACATTACCTCACCAAAGGACCACATGAACACGTCTAGCACAGAGCCCCTGGCTGCAGAGTCACTCACCACCTCCATAGCCGGAAAGTCCTCTACCGCTGGAGTAACCGAGCATGCGGCAGAAGACGGTGGCATCGTTATTATCCCAGTCGTCATCGCAAATTGTCCCCCAGGCATTGTTATAGAAAACTTCAGCTCGGCCTCTGTTGGTGCCACCCACGATCCGGACATTTAGGGCCGATTCGCCTGGACAAGAACATGTGCAGAAAGTGAGGCGAACACTAGCCCGCAAGGCTGTGCATTTGTCTCCTGTTCTTAGAGGTTCTACAGCTATGGGGGAGGATGAGTCCTGCTTTCAGGACCTTGTCATCAGAGCTTACACTAATCCTCCTTCAGCACCAACACTTCCTGGTGTACAGCCCTCCTTCCTTCTGCCTGGGAAGTAGCAAGCCACAGGGTCAGATGCCTCTGTGAGTTCATGACTTGCCATGTGTTGTGGAAAGGGAATAAAGGTTGGAAAAATGGGACAGAAGGAGAGAGTAGAGGGAGAGATGAGGCAAAGGGAAAGAGAGAGAAACTGAGAAGATGAGAAAAAAGAAGGAAAGAAGTGAGGGAGGAAGGGAAGGAAGGAGAGTGGAAGCAAACACGGGGAGAAAAGACGTTAGGAACAAGGATGGGGGGAGGGAGAGAAGACAGAGAAGGAAGGGAGAGAAGACGTGCTGTCTGGGTCTCTGGCCACAAATAGGCTCAGGTCAGAGATAAAAAAATGTCCTTGGGAAATACCCCCCCCCAGGATTCTGCAATAGGTAAATTAACTCTAAAAGAGAAGGAAAGACAATTAAAGCATCCATTACCTTTTTGGCCCTTCTCTCCCTTCTGTCCTTGCTGGCCAGAAGACCCTGTCACAAAGAAAAACCACACAATTTGATCCAAGAGTTTCCTTGCCCTTTCTGCCCGCATGAGAACATGTAGAGGGGTGACAGGACAGTCGCCCTCTTCCAGTTCTCCGTGTGATCCAGCATCTCTGGGTGTGATCTAGTGCTCTGTGTCATGAGCACCAGCGGGTGGGTGGGAGGACACAGGCCTCAGATGTAGCGGAAGGTTAGAAGTTAGATAGTGACAACATTTAGTGAGCAACAGGACTTATGGAAAGATTGGCTGTGGTTCTGCCTGAGGAGGCCAAGCACAGACAGGAAGGCTGCGTGCATGCTGGGGAAATTTGGTTATGTCCAGGACAATCTCTAGCATGCAACTTGACAACCCAATAAAGATACCCCACCAGCCTGGTTTCTGAAGATCCCTAACCCTTAAGTCCATAATGGCAGCACCTACCTTTTATCCCAGGGTTTCCTTTCAGGCCGGGTTGCCCAGGTTCTCCTTTGGGACCTGCTGGCCCAGGGTTTCCAGTGTCTCCCTTTCTGCCTACAAAGCCTAGGAGGAGAATAGTTAGCCCCATAGATGCCCCATTCTCTGCCCTAGATGAATACAAGGGCCTTGCTGATTACTGGATGAATGGCCCTTGACGATCAGATCCCTGAGGAATGGGCTGTGTAAACAAGCAACCAGGGCTTTGGTCTACCTGAGGGCTGTTCTGGTTGTCTGGTCTTCCACCTTAATGCCATGGAGAATGCAAAGGAAGATATGGCTGGTAGAAGCCTCATAAGATGACATAATTATGTGGAAGTTTTAGTCTTTCTGTGGGAATTTGCTAGAATGTTTCTAGGTCCCCATGTCTGATTAGTAAATTAAGACTGCAATAGAATATGTAGCTAACATGGAAGAAACATCACTCTAGAAGCCTGCCTGAATTTTGTTGTAATGCTTGCTGTGGTGTGGTCATGGTTTGCAACCACCCAACTAAGGTTCTTGTATTGGGAGATTAAGCCTCATACAAAGGTGTTAAGAGGACCTGGACATGGTTGGAAGTCCTCCAAGCCATGTGAGGGCGCTGTCTGCAGAAGAGAGCCTGGGATTCTGCTTTGCCAGTTTCTTTTCCTGCATGAGCTCCCATTGATTGATGATAGTCCAGATGGTTAGATGGGATTTTAGGCAACACCTGAGATGAGCACACTTGCACCCTTGTAGAAAGGAATCCCCTCAAGCACATTGTGAACAGCTCAGCAGGACACCTACCCGCACAGGGAGCGATGCTGGGACAGAGGCATCTATCTGTACCATGGTTCTCAGAGACCAGGCTGCCCTCCTCAGAGAGGGGCAGGACTAGGCTTTGGACTGACACTATTCCTCCCATTCTCTAGAAAGCTTGCTAGCTGGAGATGGCAGAGTGGGGACGGCAGATCCTTTGGGATGTTGCTCCCTATGCCCCCAGCTT
The DNA here is from genome assembly GCA_001685075.1 of Bramus lutescens. Taxonomy (NCBI): domain Eukaryota; kingdom Metazoa; phylum Chordata; class Mammalia; order Rodentia; family Cricetidae; genus Bramus; species Bramus lutescens. Next base: position 227,439 of record LOEQ01003531.1, read on the forward strand.
TCTGGCTGACTGAGTAAACTTCAGTCAGCTTAAAAAGTTCAGCACGTGGGAAGCAGAGGTAGGCAGATCTCTGCGAGTTTGAGGCTAACCTGCTCTACATAGCAAGTTCTAGTCCATCCAGGGCTGCACAGTGAGAACTCTATTTCAAAAAAAAAAAACAACCCAAAAAATTTAAATAAAAACAAAAAAACCAAATCAAGACAAACAAGCAATAAGCAGAACTAGATTCAGTTCTTATCATTTTTGCTCATTGGTGTTTGCGGTGACAGGCAACATGGGGCTATGCCATGATCTTTCATTTACTGTTTCTGTTTATAAAGGAGACTCCTTTGGGCAGTACGGTGATGGTGATGATGAAGAAGATGATGGTATCCAGATGAGAAGTAGCAACAGAAGAGGAGGAGGGACTTGGGGAACCAAGAAGGGTAAAACAGGTCAAAGCAAAGATGGAAAATCCTTGACCCTAAGAGGAGAAGGAGATCACCCCGTTCTTTGGTGGTGGCATGGCCTGGCACTGCTACATGCACCGCCCATCCTCCTTGGGCTGACTCCTCCTCTGCCTCACTTCCTAGCCATTTTAGGACACCGAGTTCCTGCCCTTTCCCCAGATCTTCCAGGGAAGGAATGGAGGCTTGGGTGACAAACTTGGAGTCTCTGCCTCGTCTCTGAGGAGTAAGGTCACAGTGTTCAAAGTCAATAAGGCTTTGCTCCAAACTCACACAGTTCTCCCCAATCATTAGTCTGAGAAATTAAAACAAAGCCAGCCCTTTACCTGGGACTCCTGATTCTCCTTTTGTGCCTTTCTGTCCTTGAATTCCTAAGATGGAAACACAGGAAAAGGAGAGAGGATAATAAAACTTAGATATTAGACACTTTTAATCTTAGTCAGTCTCTACCTTTGTCTGATTAATGCCGACCGAAGGCTGATTGCTTCACACTTCACAGTGGGGTGGAAGGGGAGACAGGCTGCAGATGGATAAGACCATGCTTAGGAAAAGTGGTGATGTCGTGTGTGAGTGCTTCAGGCCCACGGCCTCCAGACGCCCTGGCCTGCCTCCCTCTCTCCACCAGCAACCAGATGTGAACCTCGAAGCCAACCCTTATCCTTATTGCTTTCTCACTCATGAGATTTGTTTGCATAAGACAGAGCAGAAATATTTTGTAAATGAACGTTTTGGTTCCAAAGACTGTGGAGTGACCACCCTGATTTTTAGAGGCCATCACCTATAGTACATGAGTCGAAATAGTTTGTGTGTTTGTATGTGCGCACAGGGAGGCCAGGGGACAACCTTCAGTGTCCCTCCACAGGCTTTGTCCGTCTTGTATTTGAAAGCAGGGTCTCTCACTGGGGCCTAGAACACTCCAAGTAGTTAGGCTAGATGGCCAATGAACCCTGGGGATCCTTCCGTTTCTCTGTCCCCAGCTCCAGGATTACAGGAGCACAGCACCATATCTGGCTAATTTTTAGTTTGGATTCTGGGGGATCAAACTCAGGTCTTCATGGTGTGCAAGGGCAGCCCCTATTAACTAACCTTGGATTAGTTACCATGTCTCATCCACATGGAAAAGGAGTCTCAATGTTCAGAAAATGAAAAAATAATAAAACAACCACTGAGGATTATTCCACTTGAGCTTAATGTGAGAGGTTCTCTCTCCTGCTCCTCCTTTTCGTGTCACACACACACACACACACACACACACACAGACAGACAGACAGACAGACATCAAAGGACAACTTTCAGGAGCTGGCTCTCTCTTTACACTGCATGGGGCGTGGGGCTAAAATTCAGATAGTCCAGCTTGGCAGCACATGAAATTACCCATGCGATGTCACTGGCCCCTCCCCTTCTCTCCTCCCTCCTCTCCAGTCATTCACTCCTCCATGAACTTACCTATCCCAGAAGACCCGCTGTCTCCAGAACCCTTCAAGCATCCCCACGGTGGGTCATAACCTGTTCTTTTAGCACTTTAAGGGCCCATACTGGTTTCTATCAAATCAGTGGGGCTACCCGAGACCGTTCTGCAAACCTGGGGGAGTGTGAGCTTATTGTGGGCCATTGAGAAGGAGCGAATAATACAACTATTTATAGCCACCTGTGCCTGACAGGCTTCCCACATGTGCCATAAGCCAGCCTTACCACAGACCCGTCCTAGTATATCACCAGAAATTAACCCATCCTACGAAATCACCAGAAATTATGCGGAGCCATCACCTCCTTCCTGTCCACCCCACCACCCTCTTCTCTCCCTGAGTTTTCAGACTCACTGTAGCACCAGCAAGGGGAGCAGAGGGAGGGGCCTGGGTGACCTCTGGAAGGGATTCCTGAGAGAAGTGTTGCTCAGCAGCAAATCCCTGACTGGCCCAGAATTCACTCATTGATTCATGCTGGCTATTGGGCCCCTGGAACCTTCTGTCTCTGCCTTTTCCGTTTTGAGGTTACAAATGGGTGCCACCAAGCCCAGCATGTTTTCAAATGGGTTTTGGGGATCAAACTCAAATCCTCACGTTACCAACAGAGCTGCCTCCACAGCCCTGCCCTGCCTTCTTTCATGGCTTGCTCCCCTTACCCCCACCCCAGGATTCCTGCTGCTTCCCTGCCTACAGAGGATCGCCTTTGAAGAGGACGCTCAGGCACTTGAGGTGATCTATCCAAGGACACAAAGGAGTGAGCAGTACAAGCTGGCACCTCCCCAGACTCCAGCTCCCACTGTGCCCTGAAGTTGTCTTTGTCCACCAGTGTGCCCAGCTTGCCCTTTCCTGGAGTGCCACTTAGCTTGGTCTGAACGACCTCTCCAGGCTCCCCTGAATGACATCACTGTCTATCTTCAATGTGTCTCAGAATCTCCTGCATGTGGCTTGTGTGGGGCTAGGAGGAGGTTCACTGGGTGAGAATAATTCCTGTGCAAGCATGAGACCCTGAGTACAAACCCACAGTACCCATGTAAAAACTAGGCATGGACTGTGCATGGATGTGCACGGTTACAGCACCCTGTGCTGGGGAATGGAGAGAGGCAGATCCCGGTAGACATGCCAGACAGTCTAGCTGAAGCAGAAAGCCTCTGGCTCAATGGCTTCTATCTCAAGAAAAAAAGAAGTCTAGGATTGATAGGGGAGGTTATCTGACAAGTTTCTCTGGTGACTTCTGCGCGCATGTGCGCAAGCACACGCGCTCTCACACACGTGCTCACACACACACACAGGCTCACACAGAACCATCTTACCAGGTCCACTTAGAGATGCTGATTAAGTGGGACTGGGGACTGACTGGGATGAGGACCCAAAAACATGTGCTTCTTTCTAACAAGTTGCGGGTCCAGGGTCCCACTTAGTGTGGCAGCCCTCTGTGTCACTGCATCTAACAAAAATCGAAAAAGCATATCTTTGGGATCAGACATTGGGATGGACTCTCAGATCCACTGGGCATTAGCAGCCTGTGGCACGGGGTTTAGCCTTTGCATGATATGCACGTACATTTGGGCACATACATATGTGTGAGTGTCCATGTGGAGGCCCAAGGTTGATGTCGAGTGTTCTTCTAGATCACACTCCTCTTTATCAAGGGAGTCTCTGGCTGAATCCAGAGCTCACCAGCTCAGGTTTGTGTAGCCCTGGTGATTCTGTCTCTGTTTCCTGAGGGTTGGAATTACAAGTGGCCTCTATTCATGAATTTACATAGATTATGGGGATCTGAGCTCAGGTCCTCATCCTGGTGCAGCATGAATTTACAGAGCGAGCCATCTCCCCAGCCCCGTCTACGCTTTTTGCCTGCTCTGCATAGAGGATAGGACACAGGTGTGGGGGCTGAGAGACCATGAGTGTGGTGGTAAGCTTCCATGCACAGCAAACAGACCTCTCCTCGATTGTAATTAACCCGTAATAGTGAAACCCAGGCCAAGCCAATGCAACGTCATTCTTCTGTCTTCATCTGAATCAGCTAGATATTTGCTTGGGAGATTCATGGTTTTATTTACAAAGTGGGAAGGTCATGGGTTTGGAAACCTGGAATGCTTTATCAAAGCTGGATAACTGCCACTGAAGCTCTAGCTTGGTGATTACCAGCCTCCTGACAGTGAGGTTACAAGGGGATGCTGTCCTCAAACATGAGGATGACATCTGGATCACGTCTGCCACCTACCCCAGATATCACCAAATCTAATGGGCGCAGCCATTCATTAGCCCACAGAATTCTGGGAAGCAAATGCGGCACCAAGGCAAGCTTCAGCCTTGGGTGAGCCGCCAACCCAAATGGTGATGATTGGACATTGAAAATTGAGTATATAATTCATCCTTTGTACCTAAGGAGCCACACTTAATGGGTGACCCATGAGAATGGGCTGATGGTATTTACCACCTGGATGAAAAATGGGGTGTACACACACATATAGACGCCACATAAAGATGCTTCATGAAGACACAAAGACCAATGAGCCAGAGACTAAAATGTCTGTAATAAAATTGGCTGGGATCTTGGTGTGTGTAGGTGCGTGCATGTCTGTTGTGGGTACTTGTGTATGAAACTGGTGTGGGGTCCTGTGTGTGTGTACACATGTGCGCATGTGGCAGGCAAAGGACACCCGCTGTTGTTCCCTAGATGCTGCCACCTTGTTTTCTGAGACAGCGTCTCCCACTATCCTGAAACTTGCTGAGCAGGCTAAGCTGACTGGCCAGCGAGTCCCAGGGATCCAGCTGTCTCCACTTCTACAGAACTGGGATTAAAAGCAAATACCGCCAAGCCTGTTTTATTTTGACATGAGTTCTGGGAATTGAATTTATGGCCTGGAGCTTGCTAGGCACTCCAGCCATCTGACCCATCTCCCCTACCCTGGTGAGGGGTTTTGTGGGAGTCTGGGACTGGAACCTTGGTGAGAGCTCTTGAGGGAATCGTGGGCTAGGGTGGGGGGTACTCAAAACAAGGAGAAAATGCAGGTGGGACAACGGCTTCTAACTGACTTCAGGAAATTCACAAAGATGATACACTCAGTGTCCAAGGCTTGCTAGGAGGTACTGATGCATGAGTGAATGAATGAGCTAGCCAACCACTTGACCCAGTTCAAACTGGGATGGGCCAGCTTTTATGTTTGTCCATATCTCTGCAAAGGCAAGAACACCCAAATTATTTGACCCTGTTCAATCTTATTCTCTGGCAGAGGAAGGGGTCAAGGCAGAGGGTCCTTGGACATTCTTGGGGACAGACAGGAGCCTAGTATCACCACTCTGCCCTCCATTCTCACAGAACTCTCTACTGGCACTCCTGACTGCATGGGGATTTGTAAATGGCATCAAAGAGTCCTGCGAAATGCTTGCCTGTAGTCTGTCTACTGTATCCACCCACAAACTTAGTGTCACCATACTGCCCAGTGCAGTGGTCTGAACTTTCTAGAAAGGTAAGCATACTGTAGAAGCCCGACTTCAGAGATCAGACAGATTATCTCAGGGACTTGGGAAGTGGCCCACACTGATGAGTTGTTTGTAACCCAGACCAAAAAATGGAAAGTCTCTGTTATCAGTATGACAGTATAGAATAAATATGTTAGTGTATACAAGAACAGAATGACTCCATGTTCGTCTATATGACAGAAAAGAATTTTTGTTAGTCCATATGACAGAGTAGAATGACTATATTAGTCTATAGAACAGAATCTGGAAAAGACCGTCTTTGGAACAAACCCCCAGACCGATTGTATACCTAGAACTTCAGGTAAGCTGTTCAAAGGCTTGTGAACTAGCCTCCATGAGTTCCCTGGGTTGGATCAGTGTCCCCAGCTGTTCCCAGAAGAGAACACAGGGAAAGATTTTTGCTCCCTGTCCTAATCCTAGGTGCTGCTGTCACTGAAGGAGAGCCCAGCTTGGACAGGGTTTCAGCTTTCTCCTGTAATACTACAGCTTTGGTCATAGCATTCAAGGCTCTCTGGGAAACACGGGCAGAAAAGAATAACCCAGAGACCTTGGGCTCAAGGAAACTTAAGTGGAGGAAACTATTTTCCTTCTTCAGGAACCTCTGGGAGCAGAGGACAGGAGAATCTCTGCCTCTTGTGGGATGCTGGGGGCAATCATCCTTCCCGCCCTTCCAGAATACCCAGCAACCTGACTCCCCACCTCTCCACATCCACTCACCTGTGTCCCCCTTGCTTCCTTTCACACCTGCAGCCCCTGGAATCCCGGAGATCCCTGGAGGTCCTGGACAACAGGCACCACATGGGCATAAGTATTGGGCTGGGCAGGCATCGGAATACCCCTTCCAGTGCAGGGATAAAGGGCCTCACCTATTGCCCCAGGAGGACCCATGCGGCCTGGTTCACCCTTGGCACCTGAAGGTCCTGCTGCACCAGGACGGCCTGGAACACCCTGCACTCCAGGTTGTCCTGGAAGGTAAGTGGTGATGGCAGGGTTAGGGGTGAGTAGCACAAGGGCTCTCCACTCTTCATGACATACATCTCCTGACACTATCCAGCCACCATCTTTAGAAATCTTCTACTCCCCTATGGGCACAGACTTCATCTCCTCTGTCACAGCTGTGGGACTGAAGATGGGGGACAGATCGAGGACGTCTGGTGGGACCACTGAGCTCTGCTCCTCAGCAGCCAAGGAGGTAGACATGTGAGGAGGGCTATCATCAGCCTCTTCCCTTCTACCAGTTGATCTCTTCCTTTTAGGAACAGGCAGGTTTCTAAAGCCCTGGGGTGCTCTGGGCTAACACTATGACGAGATGAAACTTGTGATCCCAGCCCTTGGGAGCTGGAGAATCAGAAGTTCAAAGTCATCCTTAGATAAATCGTGAGTTTTAGGCTAGCCTGGGCTACATGAGACCCTGTCAGAAAGAAAGGGTAAGAGAAAATGAGTAAAGAAGAAAGGAGAGTGGAGAAAAGAGGAATAGAGAGAGAAAGATAATGAGTAACTTCCCTATTGGACTCTCTCTGAGGACCGCAGTCATTCTGCCCAGATGCCCACAGTTCCTACCTTGATCACCTTTGACTCCAGGAGACCCAGCCAAACCTGCAATGGATAAAGACTCCTAAGGATGCTGTCACACTTACGGGCTCCCAGAAAGAAGGGCATTTCCTCCAGGTCTGCAACCCTACAGTGCAACCTCTTACCTGGTAGGCCTGGTTTCCCAGGGTCTCCTTTATTTCCCTGGGCTCCAGGGGCCCCCATGACCCCTGTGTCTCCCTTCATGCCTATGTCCCCTTTGCTCCCTGTAACAAACAAATGAAAAAGAAATCAAGGCTGGGCATGGGAGAAGGGTAAAACAGCCCAGTTAGGCATTTGCCGTCTTGTCCAAACTCCAAACTAAAATGCCCGTGTCTGGAGGTGGTCATAGCCCTCCAGGAATGGGTCCCTTTCCCAGAGCCAGGCCAAAAACTTATAACAGGTTGACCAGAAAACCTAACGCCAGTGACCATTGGGCTACCAGGACCCCAGTCAGAACCATTACCTTGGGGAGAAGGATCACAGCCTGGGGTCACCCAGTACTTAGGGTCTCATTTTACTGTCTACAAATCTGGGAATTATCTTCCATAGCCTCTCAGTCTGAAATCTAAATGTTCTAGAAAGCATCTCTCAGATGCTGAGAATAGAAAGGTCACTGGGAAAGAGAAAAACAACGCAGCAATTTCTGTGCCTGCCTGCAGTACAGACACGGGCTGGCCTGGTCCCCAAGATTTCAAATTTTCCACTTGTCATCAGCATTCGGAACTCATTCAGCCAGTCCTCTCCTGAGTCCTCTGTCTCTCCCTCCTCCTTCCCCTCAGTACCTGGTGCATATCAATTGAGGGCAGCTGCCTTCCTGAAGGGCAGGTCAGCTGGGGAGGGGGCTGCACAGTGGGC
>LOEQ01003531.1:309857-324265 GCA_001685075.1 Bramus lutescens
GTGTCTGTGGCTGACTTCACCCGCTACACCTCTGGGCAGGCTGCAGTTCTGTAACCACCCAATCACCCCACACTGGAGTTCCTGAGCTAAGCCCGCTTTCCCACCCTGAGGGCGTGTGGTGGCTTTCCCACTGAGTTGCAGGATAACTTTGGCTCTCAGCCAAGAGCCGAGTGACGGAAGATGCCAGGACACCTGTCAACACCCTATGAATCATGGGTGTCAGATAACAAGGTGGGTCCCCAGGGCCAAGCTCAAGAGCCTGCTGATGCTTGTGAGTGTGTGGTTCCCCACCCATCGCCCCATCTCTACCCCTCAGGGCCCTAATGTCAACCAGGCTGAGAAGGGCATCTCTACCCTAGCAGATACCCACAGCTTACCGATGCCACAGAGTTTGAGGGGGTGACCATGCTCCCTCATGGTCACTCTGATGGGTCCAGATGTCCCAGCGTTGTGCTGGCACTTTGTAGGAGTTTGAGGTTCACAAACTGAGTTAGTTCATTCATCCAGGGGCACACGCTTAGCTTGTAAGGGGACAGTAGGTGGACAGGTCAGAATCACACGGTGGTCTAGGGTCCGTTGTGCAAACTCTACTGCATCCAGGCCCTGTCTGGATCAGGCTCATCATTCCACGTCTCCAAGGGACTTTTATTCTCATTTTAGACAAGGCAAATTGAGGCCCACAGAAACCCAAAGCCTGGAAGTTGGGGAGATGGCCTATTCAGTAAAGTGCTTGCTATTCAAGTCTGAACGCCTGAGTTTGATCTCCAGAACCTGTGTGAAAGACTGGGGATGGTGGCACACACCTACAGTGCTAGTGCCTGAGAGGAAGAGAGAGGGGCTTCCTAGCATCGCTTCAGACAGCTAAGTCTGTTTAACCAGTTCCAGGCCAATGAAGAGACCTTGCCACAAAAGGCAAGGTGGACAGTATCTGGAGAATGTCAGCTAAGGTTGACCTCTGTGGAACCCTCACCTCATTGTCACAAACACACACACATACACACACACCACACACATGCACACACACCACATACACACATGCACAATACCACATTCATATGCCACACATACACACACCATACACTCACACACACCTACACACACACCACACACACCTACACACACCTACACAAACACACCACATACACATATTCTTCACACATAGACACACCACAAACACATACACACATGTATACCCCCACATACCACACACACATATATACACACCACCACACAGACACAAACACAGACACACACACACACCAAAATCCTTTCTCCAGGCTACACACACCACTTATATCAGGAGGCTGCATTTCTTGCCCTGCTAACTTGCTCCCAAAGTCCCAGACATTGCACCGCTGTTCTCTTGTCCCCATACAACCCATTTACCATCTTAATATGAAATGGGATGAAGCCCCTCCAATGTCTTCCTTTCTGAGTAGCAGCAATGACTGGGCCTTCTCCTGGGACAAGGAGTCAGAGGGGAGGATGAGAAGATGGGAGAGGTGGTGGAAAGACAAAAACAGGATAAGAAGAGCGTCCTTCTTTGTTGCCTGGGTTGGGAGGTCCGCTCAGTGCACGGTCGGAGAGACCATGATGCACTTGTGGAGGTCAGAGGACAAGCTCTAGTGTCTATTCTTATTTCTCGTCTTGTTTGAGGTGAGTTTCTCTGTTGTCTGCCACTGCAGCAGAAGCCAGGCTAGCTGGACCGTGAGCATCTTTTCCTCCAGTCTCACGCTGAAGCTCTGGGATTACAGCCACACACTACCACTGGCTTTTTATGGGTTCTGGGTTCAAACTTGGGTCCTTATGATTACACAGAAATGCCTTCCCTGCCGACCCATCTCCCTAGTCACCTACTCTACAGTCTGTCTCTCTTCTGGAGCCCTGCACCCCTTCTGCACCTCTGCAGCCCAGGTTTTCCGGGGATCATGAGTTCACTCACCCCTGGCTCCTGCTACTCAGTCCCACTTGTCCCTGGCAGGCCACAGGAACTTGGTCCAGTTGTTGACCTGGTTGCAAGTCCAGTGTTTTCCCTCTTGGCTTCTAACACATCCTAGTGCCCCTTGGGGAGGGCAAAATTGCCCCACGATGAGAGCCATTGGATTTAGCTCAACAGAAGACAACTAAGGAGCCAGTGTCTCTGACAGGGCCGTGAGGTCCTCTAACAGGATTCTCCACGCTGAGGTTTCATGAGCCATGTGCTGTGCTTGTTCCTTCCCTGTCACTGAGGAGGGAGCACTCGGCCTCAGGCCTCGTCTTTCTATCAGTGTCGCCCCATAGGTCCCCTACAGTGAGGAATACTTTTGTTCCTTGGGTGCTCATCTTCCAACTGCCACAGGACCACAGTCCCAAGAAAAATAAGTGGGCTGTGGAGACGACTCGGTGGGGTAAAAGTCCTTGCTGTACAATCATGAGAACCTGAGTTCAAATCCTAGAGCCAATAGAAAAAGTTGGGAGTGGTTTTGAGTGCACATCTAACCCCAGCAGTCGGTGGGGGCTTGCTGGCTGCCAGTGAGAAACTGTCACAAAGGGACGAGGTGGCGGGTGACAGAGCAGGACACCTGGCATCTTCCCCTAGCCTCTGTGTGCCGTGAACAGGAGCATGCACCTGCACACATGTGGCCCTATACCCCACACCTACACATGCACACACAAAAGAGACATTAGCTTAAGAGACGGTGTGAATATAACATGTACAGGCAGCTAAAATAGAGCTGACGCAAATGGGTTCTGATCCTGCTCTGTCAGAAGCAATCTGCAGCCTTGTGCAAGCCGGTTCATCACTCTGAACACCTGCTGCCTGGACCTCTCCAAAGGTTCACTGTGAGCTCAGTTCATCCCTCTGTGCTCTTCCCTCTCTGGAGAGTAAATGACTAACGCCGTGGACTGTGCTGGCCTTCTAACACAAGCCTTTCTGTTAATCTCATAAACTGGTAGGCTTGATTTTCCACCTGTGGGTGAAGAGAACGAGCATGTAGAGGCTGTAGAACATGCATTTGGTCATGGATTTTAACACTCCTAGCATTTGGTCATGGATTTTAACACTCCTAGCATTTGGTCATGGATTTTAACACCCCTACAAGCTGGGAGGTTAGTAAGTTACAGGGTCACCCCACCAGATCTCTCACTTCTCGAAAGGAAACCCTGAAGCTGAGAGGGGAAGTGATGTGTCCATCTCTTTTAGCTAACCTGGAACTCACTAAGCAGACTGGCTTGCCTTGAACTCACAGAGATTCGCTCGCCTCTGCCTCTAAGTGCTGGGTTTAAAGGTGTGCGCCACTGTGCCTAGCTTTGGTCCACCTCTTAATCCCTAGTATCATAATCAACGTGGTTTTAACTATGGTAACTGGAGACTCTGCTTCTTGCAGCTTTATGCACTTGTGGGTTCTTCACCTCAAAACCCTTAGGACACACCCATTCCTGCCCTACTTCTTGATCTGTTTCCCCAGACAGCTCCACCCACAAGCAGGAAAAGCACAAAAGCAAATCGAAAGTGGAGAGGAAGTCTGGGAAAGAGACTCGCTCCACACAGGCCTGCAAACACAGAAGGTAACAAGCTGGTCAGGAGTCGCCAGCAGCTGCAGCTGCACTGCTGACCTGGATAAAAAGAACTGGGGAGCACGGGGATGATAGACACACAGCTGTGCTTTTCAGCAAGGTCACCCTCCAACTCAACCCACACTAAGAGCCTTCCGTCTAAAAGGAACCTGATCCCTCACTGTTTTGGGGTGAAAGAGAGAGAGAGAGAGACAGAGAGAGACAGACAGAGAGAGAGAGAGTGTGTGTGTGTGTGAATTTGTATAAGCATGTGTGTGAACTTGTGTGAGTGTGTACATGTGTGAATTTGTGTGAGTATGTGTGTCCTCAGATGTGTGTGTGGGATGTGTACACATGTATATGTGGGTGTACATACCCATGTATGTGCGTGGCTATGGAGACCAGAGGTCCGGTGTCTTCCTCAATCACTTTCCACCTTTCTTTTTGACACTGCATCTCTCAATGAACCTGGAACTCACTGATACAGCTACAGTAGCTGGCCAGTGAGGTTGAGAGATCTTCCTGTCTCCACCTACTAGAGCCAGGATTACAGTGGAGATCAGCTTTCCATGTGGATGCTCAGGACCAAGCACAGATCTCCATGCCTTCATCGCAAGCACATGACTGGCTGAGCCATCTCCTTAGCCATTCATTTTTAGCTCATAGCCTTACCGGAACCTCCTGATACTCATGGCAACACATTCCCTTTTCTGGGAGCATCTTCAAGCCGGACTGCCCAGCCCATCCCTGCCCCTGCTTCACTTCTCATCCTCTGAGTCGCAGCTAAGAAATCACCTGCTGGAGGGCCTGACAGGACATAAACAGCAAATCCAGGTCACATCTGACATGGTTCCTTCCATATGCTCCAGCCATACCTCACCCTTCCCATCTTCCAGCCTTGCTCAGACTGTCACTGTAGATCATCTCCGTGCTGGTCCAGAAGCTTCACGTGAAGGCGGAGATCCTGGCTTTCCAGTTCTCCACCATAGACCAGCACCATCAACCGGCTCCCATTGGATGAAAAGGGTATGCTTGTATCCCATCCACTCTTTGAAACCAGTGAAAACATCCTAAGACAGGAGTTGTGGAGATGGCTTAGCAGTTGAGAGCATTCATGCTCCTCAAGAGGACCTGGGATAGGTTCCAGCACCCACACTGGATAGCTCACAATCATTCCTAACTCTAATTCCAGAGGATCTGGAGCCCTCTTTGGTCTCTGCAGGTATCTGCACCTACAGGGTAACCAAAAGCATACACATAGAATAAATAATTCTGCTGCAGAAATCTACCCTAATTTGCTCACCTGACTGTTGGGCACTTTGAGAATTGCCATGGTATCAGCTCATTTCCTTGTGGCTGTGACAGAACACCCGATGGATGACTTGAGCAAAGTAGGGATTCTTTTGGTTCACAGTTTGAAGGACAGTCCTTCACAGCAGCAGCTCCGCGGTGGCAGGACTCCTCAGCAGCTCACATCTTGGCAGACAGGAGGTGAGACCCAACTGAGAAACTCCAAGGCCTGCCCCCCCAAGTGACCTAATGGGAGTCTCTACCTTGCAGTGATTCCGTGAGTGTTCAAATCAGCATCACCGATTGAGGATCAATATTTCTTTTTTCTTTCCTTTTTCTTTCTCCCTCTCTCCCTCTCTCCCTCCCTCTGTTCCTCCACCCCTGCCTCCCTCCTTTCTTTCCTTTCCTTCCCCAAGGACCAAGATTTCAGTATGAGAGCCCACAGCAGAGACTTCTCATTCACACCACACCACTTTTCTCTAGTCTTATTAATATAGAATTACAGTGAGAACTTTACAGAGGCTTAATGTGAGCACTAAATTAGCTTCTCGAGCTAAAATTCTAACAGTGAAGTTGCTCAGTTCCAGCATACGCATATTTAAATAGGGTTTTATTCATAGCACTCCCTTGTGCTTTGGGAAGTCTGGCTTCCTAAAGGGTGTTAGTCTTAGTTACCCTCTTGTTGCTCTGACAATGGCAGCTTGAGGAAGGAAGGGTCATTCTGGCTCACAGTTTGAGGGTGCACAGTCCATCATGGTGGGAAGTCATGGTAGCAGGAGCATGAGGCAGCTGCTCACACGGCATCCACAGTCAAGGAGGCAGAGAGATGAACACTGGCGCTCAGCTCTCAGTCTCCTTTGTATTCAGTTCAAGACCTCAGCCCATGGGATGGTGCCGCCCGCAGTTAGGGTGGATTTCCCCCCCCCTCCAATTAATCCAGTCTAGAAACTTATTCATAGAAATTTCCAGAGATTTATTTCCATGCTAATTCTAAATCTCATTAAGTTTACAAACAGTATTAAACACAGCATCCAGTTTGCAGTATCTTTGTGTCCATTTGCTCTCATTCTTAGTAACATTGGGCTTCTTTTTCTTTTTGCAGGAAGAAACTGTCTAACTCTGTGCCTTAATTTTGTTTTCTGCTTGTTGCTGTGATTAAAAAATACTCCAATAAAAACAATTTAAGGGAGAAAGTGTTGATTGTAGCTCACAGTTCAGGGTTATAGTCTATCATGGTGGTGCATTCACAGCAGATGGAGCTTAAAGACAACCATGTCCTTCATCATCGAGCAATGACTGCATGCATGTTTGTGCTCCACTTCCTTTTTCCACTTTTATTCATTCCAGGACCATCTACCTAGGCAATGGCGCTGCCCGCAGTAGGCTATGTCTTCCTACCTCAGTGAGTCAGTCAGGCAATCTCCCACAGACATGCTTCAGGCCAAATGTATCTAGAGAATTCCTCCCTGGGTCTAACTACCTGAGTGAGTCTAGACTATGTTGACAAGTAAAGCTTCCTGTCACATTCCATATTGTTTAACACATCTTGATGAAACCTCTCCTGTCACAGACCGAATGAGGAATTACAGGGCTGTGGAAGCTCACACCCTTCCCAGAGTACCTTGAAGGAGTTATTGCTACCTGTGGAAGAGAAAGTTCTCCAGTCGCTGAAGTGTTTGCTGAGTTCCCCATCAACCCTCACAACCACCAAGCCCAGAAGTAGGGTGCATCTATTTTACAGAAAGCTAACAGAAATGATTATAAATAATAAATTAACATTATAAACATGCAAATATCTACTTGTAATTACTGTGTGCAGCTATTTGCAGAGTGCTCTCAAAGTCCCATCTAATTCCCCAACCAATCTACCAAACAGATATATATTTATAATGTATTTATAGTCAAACTTTTAAAAATTACTTTATTTTATTGATATGTGTATAAATTATTACCTGTGTATGCACAGGTATCTGAAGAGGCCAGAAGGTATGGGAACCTTTGGAGCTGGAGTAACAGGCATTTGTAAACTGCCCGGCTGACTTCAAGCTCACTGTGTAGCAAGGATGACTTTGAACTTCTTATCCTCCTACCTCTCCTTCCTGAGTGCTGGGATTGCAGATGCATGTTTTCTTGTCTGGTTTTGAAACACTAGGGGTCAAGTCCATGGCTTCCTAAATGCTGGTGCACATTTCCAGCCCTATATGCAAACTTTTGGTGCCCGTGGGTGCGTGCATGTATGTGTGTGGTGTGTATATATGTGTGCATACTGTGTGAAAACACCCTTGCACACAGTAGGGTCTAGAGAAGGATGTTAAGTGTTCTACCCTACAACTCTATCTCATTCTCCTAAGATAGGGTCTCTCACTGCACCTGGAGCCAGGCTGGCACCTGCAGCAATTCTCTTGTCTCTTCTTCCCACGGAAGTGGGGTTAGAGGTGCAGGAAGCTATGCCCATATTTTTAATGTGAAGCTGGGGATTTGAACTCAAGTCTTCATGTTTCACAGCAAGCCTCCTAACCTAATGATTCTTCTACTCTACCACTCCTACATATAAAATATTGACAAGTGCATTGAGCTAATATTATGAGAAAAGTTGATCTTGTCACCAAATGTACTGAAACAACTGGAATTCTGTGCACAGGCTTTTCCAAGCCTCAGAACTTTATCATCATCTATAAATGTAACCAGACATGGATCATAGGCATGACTATAATAGCTGGTAGGTTTTAACTGATAGAAGGACATATAGGGGAAATGGTGCCTTGAGTTAGCCAAGAATGTCTTGAATAACATGCAAGAATACATGGACCATAAAGAAAGTGGCAAACTGAACTCAGTAAAGGGATAACTCAGGGGCGGAGCACTTGCTTAGGAGTCCCTGGATCTGAACTCAGCACCAAAAACAAAAATATCTTTTTTAAAGTTTTTTTTCATTGTTTGAGAATTTAAACATGTATATAATGTATTTAGATCCAATCCACTCCCACTTTGTCTCCTCTAATCCCCCCCACATTTCTGTACTAACTTCATGTGCTATTCTTTTCTTAACCCACTGAGTCTATTGAGTGCTACCTACATGTGCACAGTGTGGTGCCCTCTGCCGGAGCATGGGTAGCCTCTGAGGAGTCACATCTCTGGAGAGAACCAATGCTCCCTCCCTCAGTAGTCACAATTACCAATGCACTTCATGTGTGTGTGCGCATGCGTGTGTGCATGTGTGTGTGTGTGTGTGTGGTACTGATTGGGGCCCTCCCCCACTTATGTTGGGATTTGGAGTGGCTTGATCTTATGCTGGTCTTGTGCATGCAGTCCCAGCTGCTGTGAGCTCACACATGTAACTTCTAGTTCATGTGTCACGTCCAGCAAACGCTGCTTCACTGCAGATATTCACCCCCTCGCAGTCTTCCCTTCCATTCTTCTGTGATGATCCCTGTCCACTAGGAGGAGGGGTATGAGATAGCTGTTCCCCTCAGAGCTAGCACTTCACGGCTTCTTATTCTCTGTGCGTTAATCAGTTGTGGGTCTCCCGTATTGATCATCAGCTATGGTAAAAAGAAGCATCTCTGATGAGAGGTGAGAGATGGTACTGATCTATGGATAGAAAAAATAAAAATGCATGGAGGAGTCTAATGCTACATCTCTTTGGCAGAATAATAATATAAGGTTCTTTCCTAGTGCCTGTGATCCTAGCCAAGCACAGATTTTTGGTCCCTTCAATGGAACCAGGCATGAGTTCATCTTGTGGGTGGAACAGGCTTTAAATACAATCAGAAAATAATTGGTTATTCTCATAGGAAATGTGCCACTATTTCCTAGTGGGCATATCTTTCCGGGCCAGGTTATTGTAACTCAGTGTCACAGCTGGGTGAGGCCATCATATGTAGAACATTGCAGCACTTAAGAAGACTAGGTTCTAGGAATGAAGCTCCCGGGTCAGCACCAGCCTGTTTTCTTTATGTTCTACGACTCCAGCATGTGGTGTCTTCAGCAATAGGGTCTGTCAAGTTCTAGAGGATAACCCAGAGTGAAGGTAATAGCCTGTAACATTGGGGGGGGGCAGGTTATGGGTTCCTACTGGCCAACAACTGGGAAAGAGATAATCCACAACTGGTGTGGGCTATTCATTTGATAATCTATGAGAAAAACAAATAAGCCAGGTATTGGTAGTGCACCCCTTAAATCCCAGCACTCTGGAAGCAGAGGCAAGCAGATCTCCTAGTTTGCTGACAGCCTGGTCTACATAGTGAGATCCTGTGTCAACAAAACAAATGGCAATAAATGTTGGCATATACATGGGGGAAATGAGAACCTTATCCACTGTGGGTGGGAGCACAAACTGGTACAGACACTATGGAGATCAATATGGAGATTCCTCAAAGAGCTAAAGACAGACCGCCCTTATAATCTATTTATACCACTCCTGGGCACATTTTGCAAGGACTCTATAGTGTACTACAGAGAGACTTGCTCATCCGTGTTCCTTGCTGCTTTAGTTAGAATAGCCAGGTAATAGAATGAGCCTAACTGTCCATCAGTGGATGACTGGATGAGAATGTGGTGCATATACACAATTGAATACCATTCAACTATAAAGAAAAACATAAATTATTAAATTCACAGGTAAATGGATGGATCTGGAAGCAATCCTTCTGAATGAGATAACCCAGACCCAGAAAGACAAACACTGCTCTCTATGTCCTTTCTTTGAATCCTTAGAAACGTGTTTGAGTTGGACTGCCCACAGAAGGCAGGAAATTAGTAAGGGGTCAGGGAGGGGTTTCCAGGAAGGCCAGTAGAACACAGGTAGTAAGGAGGGGGGAAGGGAATAGTGGACCAGAAAGGTTAAATGGGATGTGAAAAATGAGGGCAGGGTGCCAGAGGAGTGATAATTAACACTGGAGACCTTTGAAAATGCTTTATGAAGATAAAAATACAGTGACTCTTAAAATGGTTTTCTTCCAAAGATGTTACTAAGAAAATGAAAAGATGGGACTGGGGACGTAGTTCAGTTGGTAGAATGCTTGGGTGATGTGAGGGCTTATTTTATGTCAACTTCACACAAGCTAGAGTTTGGACAGAGGGGATCTTAGTTGAGAAAATGCTCCCACCATTTTGGCTTAAGGGAAAACCGGTGAAACATTTGTTTTGATTGATGTTTGGTGTGAGAGGAACCAACTCACGACTGGTGGTGCCATCCCTGGACTGATGGCCCTGCGTGATCTAAGGAAGCAGACCGAACAAGCTGTAAGGAGCAAGCCATTGAGCAGCACTCCTACATAGCATCTGTATCTGCTCTTGTTGCCATGGGCATGCTATGAGTTTCTTCCCTGATTTCCCTGAGTGATGGACTACAAGCTGTAAAATGAAATAAACCCTTTCTTCTCCAGGTTGCTTTTGGTCATGATGCTTTTATCACAGCAATAGAAATCCTAACCAAAATACCTAGTATGTACAAAGTCCTGGATTCTACCCCCAGCACCGTATAGACCAAGTGTGTGGTGATGCACACCTGTAATCTCAGCACTTAGGAGGTAGAAGCAGGAGGATTAGAAAACCATGGTCATTCTCTGACATACAGTAGGTTCAAGGCCATCTTGGGCTACATGAGACCCTGCCTCAGAAAACACAGGAAAGAAAAGAGGGAAGGAGGGAAGGAGGGAGAGAGGGAGGAAGGCTAATTATGCACTTTTGCATGAAGGACTGTCTACGGAAAGAATGCTAGAGAGTGTACATAGCACCATTTGCTAGAACTTCTAGACGAGGCAAAGCTATAGAGACAGATACGGAGTCAGTGGTAGCCAGGGGCTTCTGGTTGGCAATGCTGACTGTCAAGGATCAGGAAGGAGCACTGAGGTCATGAATAATTCTTATCTCGACAACAGCAACGACAATGCACTGAGTATACTTATCACAGCTTACGGTGCACTGTACAGCTGGCAGATTTGGGCATATGTCTGTTACGGTCAACTAAGCTATTTATAGGAGAAGAGGAGGAAAAAGGAAGGATGGGAAGAAGGAAAACTTCATTCCCACCATATAAGCCAGAAACTCCGCCTCACAGAGAGCTGCGCATGGACACCAAATGTACGTTCATTGACATACAGCAGCCTTATTGGGTACAGCCTCAATTAGGAACCAAGCTAAATGTTCATCAGCTGCAAAATGCTATACAATGTGTGCACTTTCAGTCCCCTAGAATGGAGGAAAGCCCACCTGGGCAGTGTGCACCTTCCCAATTGGCTCTCAAATCCAGAATGCAGTGTCACGCAACACACAGGGTATGTATTATACATATTGTTATACTCACCATAACTTCAGACACGGGCAAAGCTAGCTTGGGTAATGAAAATCTAAATTGCACCAACTCTAGTGAGGGTTCATGAATCGGGGAAGGGGGAACTTCCTGGGGACTGCAATGTTTAATGTCCAGATCTAGGTGGAGCTAACCACGTATTGCTTGGGAAACCGGATCAAGCATAAGGCACACTTTGATGTATGTAAGTTAGACCTCAATAAATGATTTCCTTAGAGACGTGTATTCAAGAAATCCTCAGAGAAGGCTCAGTGGCTGCCACATAAGTGTGAGGACCTGACTTTGGTCCCCAGAACCCACATAAAAAGCTGAAGATGGTGGTGAGCCTTGCAATCCCAGTGCTGGGGAGGCAGATCTATCCGGGGAGGGCAGATCTCTGGACCGGCTGACCATGCATTTTAGCTACTTAGTGAACTCCAAACTAGTGAAAGATCCTAGTCTCAAAACATGGTGGACAGAGCCTGAGGAGAAAGGCACAAAGTTAACATCTAGTCTCCTCATTCATGCACACACATGTATGTACACCTACACATGAGCATACCCACATGCACATATGCATATACACTCCCCCACACAAGAGGATGAACATCCAAGGCAGGTTTCATTCACAGAGTGCTTACCCATCCCAGGTCCTTGAACTCAGACTAGCAGACAGCTGGGCATGGGTTTTATCTGCTGCTCTGGCTGCAAGGAAATGGGTGTGACGGAGAATGCACTGGGCCCCCGTGTGAGCGAAGACTTGTTTGACAGTTTTGCCAGAGCTGGAAAAATGACACTCGTGAAAACAGTCACGTGTTTCGTGTTGCATGTGCTAATTATAACCCTTTCTTATCTGCTCGTGGCATCGGGTTTCTCAACCCCTGCCTCCAGTGCCCTGGAGCCTCCCAGGCACCTAATTGTCACCTGCCAGCCTCCAGAGTGGAGACCTGGGCTGCTGAGGACAGGCTGTTCCCCTCCCTCTCCTGCCACCACGCCTTCTCCTCCACAATGGACTGTACCCTGTGACTAACTATGAGCCAAAATGAACCTTCTTTCTGCCTCCCGAAAGTCCCTTTGTCTGGTCTCTTGTCACAATAATAAGAAAGGTAGCAGAGAGAGAAGATGGGAGCCGTGAAGAAAGGGGAAGAAGGGTCAGAGTCCCAGATCCCTTGAGCCTGGAGGAGGGAACTCAGGAGTTTACGGTCTTGTGGTGAAGATTCTGGGTGCGGTTCACTCATATTGCTTACTGTTTCATTAAAACAATTATTACATTCATTTGTTCATTATGAGTATGTGTGTGAGTGAGAGAGACAGACAGGAAGGGGAGAGTGCAGGCCACCAGGCTTGGCAGCAAGGACTTTTACCCACGAAGCCATCTTGCTGGCCCACAGTAGCTGATCCCTCAGCCGTCTTATTTAGGAGAAACAGCAAAGGAAATACCCCTCCTGTGGTGGTCCCATGAACTCTCCTGGCTGTGTTCCTCTAGAAAACCCTGGCTGAGGGCTGGGTCTACGGGTCAGTTGGTAGAGGTATTTTTAATTATATGTATGGGTATGTGAGTGTTATGTGCATATGAGCGCAGGTGCACATGGGGTCCAGAAGAGAACCTTGAATCCCCTGGAGCTGGAATTCCAGGCTCTGTGAGCTGTTTGATGTGGGTGCTGGGTCCCCTGGGAGAACAGTGGGTGTTCAACTACTGAGCCCTCTCCCCAGCCCCAGGTAAGTCAAATTCTTGATTGTGAGGGGTTCAAAACCCTGTCCTGCCATTTGTCCAGCTGTGTGAGCACAGGAAGAGCACAGTTGCCTGTTTCTCCTAGAGGGTGTGTTAGTCTATCCCTTTCACACTTCTCCTCCTCTGAGACAGCGTTTCATGGTGCAGCCCTGGCTGACCTGGGAACTTTCTATGTAGTGACTCAGATGACCTTGAACTTTTTATCCTTTGCCTCTAACAGCTGGTTGTTATTATTTTTCCCACAATTACTTTTTAATTTTCTTTTTCTTATTGTTTTTATTGAACTACATTTTTTTTCTGTTTTCCTCATTCCTCCCCCTTCCCTTCTACCCTCACCCATGGTCCCCACGTTCCCAATTTACTCAGGAGATTTTTGTCGTTTCCTACTTCCCATGTAGATTAGATCCATGTATGTCTCTCTTAGGGTCCTCATTGTTGTCTAGGTTCTCTAGGGTTGTGAATTGTAGGTTGTTTTTCTTTGCTTTATGTCTAAAAGCCACTAATGAGTCTGGGTTAGCTCAGTCCATATGATGTTTTCTGGATCCATCCATTTGCCTGCAAATTTCAAGTTGTCATCTTTTTTTCTGCTGTGTAAATATTCCATTGTGTAATGTTCCATTGTGTAGATGTACCACAGTTCCTTGTCCATTCTTCGGTCAGGGGGCATTTAGGTTGTTTCTAGGTTCTGGCTATGACAAACAATGCTGTTATTAACATAGTTCATATGTGATATGATTGATCATCCTTTGGGTATATACCCAAAAGTGGTATTGCTGGGTCTTGAGGAAGGTTGTTTCCTAATTTTCTGAGAAACCACCACACTGACATCCAAAGGGACTGTACCAGTTTGCACTCCCACCAGCAATGCAGGAGTGTTCCCTTTACCCCACGTCCTCTCCAGCACAAGCTGTCACCAGTGTTTTTGATCTTGCCCATTCTTACAGGTGTAAGATGGAATCTCCGAGAAGACTTATTGTATTTTAATTATGTATGCACATTGATGAAGTGCCTATAGAGGCCAGAAGAGGGCAGTGGATCCTGCAAAAACCATATCTGCTCTTTATTAAAAATCTAAATACTGTTTCCCCTCCCTTAACTCCTCGCCAGTTCCTCTACCATCCGGATCTACTCCCTTTCTGTCTCTCATTAGAAAAGAACAGGCTTCTAGGAAATAACAAAACATGACAAAATAAAATGCAAGATAAAATGAAAATCATCATATAGAAGTTGGACAAGCCAAGCCAACAGAAAAATGAAAGGTCCCCAAGAGCAGGCACAAGAATCAGAGGCCCACTCATTTCCAAATTCAGGAGTGCCATGAAATTGCTAAACTGAAAACTACGGTAGATAATGCCAAGGACCTGGTGCAGACCCATGCAAGCTTTATTTGGTTGTCTTAAAGGGCCTTGTTCTGATGTCCTCATGCCCTTGTCCCACACTCCTTCTGCTGCCTCTTCTGCAGGGTGTCCTGAGCTCTGAGAGGAGGGATTTGATGGAGACATCCATTTGGAGCCCTGTGTTCCAAGGTCTCTCTCTCTCTCTCTCTCTCTCTCTCTC
>LOEQ01003531.1:354256-370792 GCA_001685075.1 Bramus lutescens
GCCCGCCTCAGGAGAGTGCTTGCTCGCTGCTTGGCTGGGGAAGGGCTGTCGACTCACTTCGGACTAGGTGAGAGCCTCGGAAATCTTTCCAGTTTTTGTTGTTGTTGTTGTTGTGTTGTTTTGTTTTGGAGGGGGGGTGAAAGAGGTAGACCACCCCTGCCACACTAGTTACAGTGAAACTTTGCTGGGCAGAGACCTTCAAATCTCTTTCCTGTTTCACTGGAAGTGTCTGGCCAGTTCTCTAACGGTACGCGGGCTGCGTACACAGCTGAAGTTTACCCGCTCACCTANAGTTTTTTTTTTTTTATTTTAAACGAACGGAACCACTTTGTCCTTGCAGTTGAACCTTCCCACCTAGGTCCTACAGAGAAGGGCGCTGCATTTACTGTGGGTTCAGAACCTGGCGGAGTGCGTCCTTCCATCCTTCTCCCACTCTGGTGGACTGAACTCTGGTCTTCACTCCTGGCCTCCTGACTTCTGTTGTCTTCTTATCAGGCAGAGACTAAGAAGTCTAGGAGGGAGATGGAGGCAAGGGGATGATGGCTAAACTCCCCTTCAGGCCTCCGAGTTTCTTCAGGGAGGACAGTTGCAAAGTAAGAAGTTGAGTGTTTGCTCTTCTGGAGACTGGCCTGGAAGTGAGAGATTCCAAATATCTAGAAAATGCTGAGGGAACGAAGAATAGAAAGACATTTGCTCCTTTGGCCTAAGTTCAATCCAAAATGGCAAATGCTGTCGGAGCTTCTTGGACAGAACTTCCGAATGGGGAACAGAATCCCCACCTTGCAGTGACAACTCAGATCCTAAACAGAACCATCACCTGCTTAGGAAAAAGTAGTCAGCGGTGGTGAGATGGTTTGGCCAGAGGCACTCCTTCGAAACTGGGTTTCTTGCCTTTTACCCTAGGAAGGGAAAGGTTGATGCTGTCCTGAACCTAGGGTGGGCAAAGTCTGGACCTCTAGAGATGGCTCACTCTCATTCCTCCTGGACTGGCAACACGGGAGCTTGACTGCCCGAAAGTTTTCTAGCTCCTCCACTCCTCTCGGGCAAGCTGCAAGAGTCTTTGGATGTGGTCCACCCATCCTGGAAACTCAAGGCATGCCTGGCCACCCTCTGAGCTACCCCAGAAAGGAGTAGGGACTCCCTTTTCCCCTAGAGACCCTCCTAGGGCCAGAGTGTCAATGATCATTACTTTAAATTAAAAGTCCCCCATTCCTCTCTGTCTAAGCTTCAACTTAGTTTCAGAGAATGAAGCGTGAAAGCTTTGATAGAGATTACCAATGCTTCATTTATTCCCGCAAATGGCAAACACAGCCCAGGAAAACAGAGTACCCGTGTGCAAGCTCCTTGTCTCGGATCCTCAGCCACCTCAGCCTTCACAAGCTCACTTGGCTGTGAGATGCAGTGGGCAGGGAGAGCCATGCCGAGTGGGCTTCCCCCTGGAAGGGAGTCTGCAGTCTAGGTTCCAGACTGCATGCTGTAGTTAGTCACAGTGCGGCTGCTGAGACACCAAGGGAAGCGGAGAGGAGTGGGCCAGAGTGTTAGCTAGTCCTAAGAGTCGCTAACTGGTCACATTATGTGAGGGTGACTACCTAGTGAGTCTCTCTCCAAACCCACCTTATCATTCCCTATTTATGGAGAAATCCAGGGAAACCTCCTATGTACTGTATGGGAAGAAGGACATGGCAAGGAGACCCCAGGTCGACCTTCTGACCCATTAACACCTTTTCCAACCCTGCACCAGCCCCTGGGACTTTATGCTTGCTTGCCCATAAGGTTGAAATCTCTGTGGCAAACTTTTACATCTTTCCTAGTTCACACAGGAACCTTCATGTCTGGGACATTCCCTGCCCCACCCCCCCAAAAAAATCCCTCCATTATTTTAGCTGTGGAGCCTTCAAACCTTTGCTGTACAAAGCTCCTCTTGTGACGTTTAAAGTTTGCTAGAACTATTTCCCAAGGAGGCACGATGGAGCCTCCAGAAGCTAAAAACTGACTGAGTTTTATTCTTTTGAGACACAGTAGGGAGGTCTGAAGCAGGAAGAGTCAGAAGCCCCAGTGGGAGTTCAACTTTAAATTCCTTTGTGACACTGTGTTATTAGCTCCAAGGCAGGGACAGCTCTCTGCATTCCAGCCACCTGGAAACCCTTGTAATACAAAGATACCTTTGGGGGAAGCAACCTTCTGGTCACCTTAGCTGGCTCACAGGTTGTGAGGAAGGTGAAGTGCTGCTTTGGCTGTGAGGGGTTTGCTTGTCTCAGTAAGACGTGTTGTAGAAGCGAGTGTGAAGGTCAACATCTGGACCAAGGTGACATTGACCCATTATCCCTAACTGTACAGTTAGTGACTTGTCTACGGCTTTCTAGAAAATTTGACCTATTATGGTTTATTTTGTCACTAGTCAAGGCTAACCACACTATAAATGACCTGAGTGGTCAAATAGGGTGATCTAGAATATCTTTTTGCACATGAGGATCTAAGTTCCATCTTCAGAGTTCAAGGTTTTTTTTTTTTTTAAAGCCAAGTATGATGGCACCATGGTTGTAATATCAGTGTTGGGGAGGCCCAGACAGGCAGAGCCTTTGGTCAGTCGGTTTAGACTACCTGGCAAGTCCTTAGCAAGTGGCAAGTGAGAGACCCTGCCTCAAAATAACAAGATGGACAGTGTCTGATGAGCAATAGCTGAGGGTGTCTCTAGGCCTCCACAAGCACAGGCACACATATGCACATGTATCTACACACACAGAGGGGGGTATATTTGAGGGCATGATGCCCCCCATATAGTCCAGAGAGGTCTCACCGTAAGGGAAAGTCAGGCTGATGAATGAGGGGGTGTCACATGAAATGCATGGGAAGACCCAGCATTGGGAACAGACAAATTGGGTTGGAGGAGAGTTGGAGATCTTGTGAACTTCCTGAACTTCCTCATTTTCATTAATCATGCACTGATTTCCATGTGAAAGCAGGAAAAGTCAGTTGCCACCATGCTTGACAGCTTGAGTTTGACCCCAGGACCCACAGATAGAAGGACAGACCAGCTTCTCCAGAGCTGTTCTCTGACTTCTCCAAGTGCAGCCATGGCACACCCATGGCCATACACATATGCACATAAAAATAAATGAAGAAAAATGTAATAAAACTTTTAAAAAATACTATGCTGCCTTATTGGATGGATAGCCTGCAAAATGAAATGAGTTGAGTTGTTCAGGAAGTAGTCAATGCTTCTTTCAAATCTAGAAAGTACCCTCTGTCCAATGCTAGGGATGCTGGACAGTGAGTTGAAAACCTAGAGAACAGAGAGCAGACCCTAATGCTGGCAAACAACCAGGCGAGAATGTCCCGCGTCCTCTTCCCTTGCTTGGTTACTCAATGTGGTCTAACAGAATACTTTTGAGTGGCATCTAGGTAGGCATCAGAGTGGCAAGTTCTGCATTTGCTTGCCCACTGTGGGTATGAAGTAGCTCAGATGGTTTCATGAGCCTAATGCATTTGTACAGTCCTGTCTTGGACTCCTGCACACAAGAATTCTAGGATCTGCCTCCTAACTTCCATGAGGTCAGGGGCTGCTCCCTAGGGAACCTTTGTGGGTTCCAGCTAGTCCAATTTGAGATCTGTTAAACTGAAAAAGGAAAGTAGGATTTGGGTACATCTACCTTAGATTATCAAAAGTTTCAAGGGCCAGAATGCAGTTCAGCTAGAGCGCTTGCCTAGTATGTACAATCCTGGTGCAATCCTGGGTGCAATCCCCAGCAGCCTCTGAACAGGATATGTTGGTACACACTTTTATTTCCACCCCTTTGGGGGTAGAGGAAAGCATGTTAGAAGTTCTAAGTCATCCTTGGCTACAAGTTTGAAGCCAGCCTGTGCTGCCTGAGATCTGGTCTCAAACAAACTAACTGGCCAACTAGCTAGCTAGCTAACTAGCTCACGAACAGCTAACTAACTTCCTTCTTCGGGAGTGAAACTCTTCTTACCAGTTACCTCAGTGTACAAACTGCCTGCCAAGGAGGAGAACTGCAGATTCCTGGAAGTAAAGATGGCTTTTGCTTGTCTTTGCTGTCTTTTCCTTCCTTTTGTTTCCATTGGCAGTCCTCAAGTGATTGTGAAGTCTTTTAGATGTATGCATTGTCTGGGGAAGTGTGCTGATGGGGAACGAGCATTTCAGGCATGAGACTTTGGAATGGGGCAGATAGGTACAGTTTATAGAGTGCCTTGTTTGTTCTGGTGTCTTATAGAATTGATAAAAACCAGAGAGGCTATGTTGAACTTGCTCTCGGTCCTGTATTTGTGTTGGGGAGTGGTTTTGTTGTTCAGTTATTACTAAGGAAGATACCATTTTTAAAAATCATAAGCATGCTTGGCATAGTGGCACAAACCTTCAAACCCAGCACTCAGGAGGCAGAGGCAGGCAGATCTCTTGAGTATGAGGCCAGCCTGATCTACAAAGTGAGTTCCAGGACAGCCAGAGCTACATAGTGAGACTCTGTCTTGAAAAAAAAAAGAAAGAAAGAAGCAAAATCATAAGCATTACATTTCTATATGAGCATGACTTGGGAAGAGATCTGAAGCATCCTGCTGGACCATTTTTCTGTTTAATTACTTGTAGTCAATTCACCATTGTAGTTTGTAAAGTTTATGTTCTTGGAATTCTCAGCCTCTTCCTGGGATGTTTTTATGTGCAGTCTATAGACATTGGCCAGTTTTAGTGAAAATGACGCAGTGAAACAGAAGGCACGCAAACAGCCATGGGGCTATTGAAGCTGCCCTCCCTTGTTCTTCTTAGAGCAGACTGTAGACACGAACAGATTGGTGGCCAGAGTACATAGTGAACCCTGTGCCACCAAACCCAAGAGTCTGGTGGCATGTAGGTAAGAGATGGGACTCCCTTTTAACTGGATTTTGTTATTTTGTTTTTCTAATTCTGTAACTGAAATCCATACCTCTTTTACACTAGGCAAGTGCTCTACTACTGAACTACATTCTGCACTCTGTAATTTTCTTTTGAAGCAAAGTGGGAACTGGGGAGATAGAGCAGTCAATAATGTGCTTGTCTTGCAAGTGCAGGACCTGGATTCAATACCCAGAACCCACATAAAAGGAAGAAAGAAAAGAAGAAAGAGCCCAGTATAGTGGTTTGTGCTTGTTTCATAATCCCAATGCTGGGGAAGTAGAGATAGGTGGATTCCTGAGGCTCTTTCCCTGACCTGCCTAGCCTGCTGGGCTAGCTCCAGGAAAGCAGGAGACTCTGTCTCAAGAAACAAGGAGGGTGGCAGCTGAGAAAAAATACTTGAGATTGTCCTTTGTTTGCCACAGAGTAGCAACTCCTATACATTGTGTGCCCAAATACACTAGAACTTGGGCGAGTTTGTCCTCAATGAACACTCTTTATGCAACCGGTGGATACAGACTCCCTAAGGAAGAACTCAGAGCTGGCTCTGAGCTGAAAAATGACTGAGTATTGCCAGTGTTCAATCTAAGCCCACGGTGGTGTGTGTGTCCACCCAGAAGTTGTAGTACTTAAAGCAGAGGCTGGGAATGAGTTAGTTTAACTTCAAGGAAGGTCCCTTTCATCCTACTTTTCTACAGTCAAGGTTTTACAAAAGAGATCTGGCTTTTCATACTTGGGAACTCTAGACTACGAGCTGTACGAGCTGTAAGCCTTTTTTTTTTGGAGTAAAGAATTTCACACACATAAAGTCTAGACTCTCCAACTATCCAACTGAGCAAATCCAGGACCAGGTAGAATCATGATAAAATAACACAAAAGAACAACAGCAAAACAATTCTTGGGTTGTTTGACTCAGGATCTTTGGCATCAGGGCAAACAAGAGTTATTATAATCTTCCCTACAATTTCTGAACTTATCTACAGTTTTGTCACTGACATCCAGAGAGACAGTGAATTCCCCATTGCTGGGGAGATGGTGAAGCTGGCAATGTGCTTACCACGTAAGCATGAGGACCTGAGTTTGGCCCCCAGTGCCTAAACATAAAAAGCCTGAGATGCCTGTAATCTCAGTGCAGGGAGGCAGAGACAGGAGAGGCCCTGGGACTCTATAACCACCCCGTCCAGCCAGTCTGGAAGCTCCACTTTCCGCAAGAGGTTCTGTCTCAGAAATAAGTGAGGAGGGATTAGGGAAGACACTTGATGTTGACTTTGGGCCTACACCTGTACATGCTCACACACAACACATGTATATACACACATGAATACAGAAATACACATGCTCACACACTCATGTACACACACAAACACATGCATGTACACTAAGAAAATGAAAGTTTATGCCACCACTGGACCATCTAAGCTCTCTCTCTCTCTCTCTCTCTCTCTCTCTCTCTGGATCTATCTATCTATCCATGTATCTATCTGTCTATTTATCATTTATTTATTCTTTTGGGTGTGTGTGTGGCGGGGGAGTCATGGGAGGCAAAAAGAAAAAGTTTCTGGGAATCTTTATTGGGAGACGTAAGGCTGATCTTTTTTTAAAGCTGGAGTTTGCTGTTTAATAAATAAAACTTGCGCGTGTCAGTCTGGGAGATGTGACGTTCACCCGAGTAGATAAAACATTCATGAGAGTAGCATGGGGGATGCTTGGGGTGCAGCTCCATTCTGCTCCTCAGTGGGACTGTAAGGAGGCAGGGGTCTCAGCTCAGATATCAGGATTTCCAACCAGGCCAGGCCTTGGGAAGAGGTGCAAACCCCTAAGCTTGGGGACAGGAGCCCTCACCTTCTGGTTCTTCAAGAACCGGTTGGGGTGGCAGGAAATGAACCCGGATGATCATATGGGGAAGGAGGAGAGAGGTGGCTTGAGCTTCTGGTGCTCAATTGCTCAGTTCTATTTTCATCTCCTTCTGCTCCGTCCTCCACATCTGAGGGGAAAGAATTATGCTCCTGTACAACTGTCAGTGCAACCAGGAAAGTATGGCTGGCCTCTCGAAAAGAGAACTGCTGGTCTCTCTTTGTCCTAGGTTGGGAAGGCCTCCTGGTCAATAAATACATATTAATCATGCGAGAGAATTGATATGCAAATGAAGGGCACCATTGACAAGCCCTGGATGGCAGAGGGAGAGCCCGCACAGCTGTGGCCCTGCCTGGAGAAGCCAGGGCTGAGCCTGGCCATTTGTTGGGTGTTTTCTAGGGGTCAAAACCTCCTTTCCTAATAAGTCTGTGAAAGAGGGAACTGGCCCTGGAGGTGACTTCAGGATCTTTTGCTTACATATTTCTTAGCTCTGCCAGTGCTACAGATTTTTTTTTCCCCAAAATTTTTAAGTCTGGCAATGGCAGGCCACTCTTTTGGATTGCTGTGTCTCTCGGCCCAACTGGAAATCTCCAAAGGTACTTTGTTCTTGTGATCAAAGAAAAGTTGAACCAACCAGCAAAAGAGTTAAAAGCTTAGGTGCATTTTTTAGAGGAGCGCTTGATAGTGCAGGAATAATTATTACCTGCCATTGTGAATTACGGCTTATAAAACAGCATGCTGTGTATTGTTGTGGCTTTCTATCTGGAACAGGCACTTTCAAATAACCTTGGCATAGGCAGGACTCAGCTTCAACTCAGAGTTTTCGGAAGGCCTGACACCTGTGGGCACAAATACTTCATATTTTAACCTACGGTGGTAAAATCTGAAGTTGGTGTTAGGGAATTATACATGGAGAGTTCGATGTCATAAGAACAGAACAGATGCATTATAATATGTACCCAGCAAATCATTGTGAATGCAGCTGCTTTATCCATCAAAATCATTGGGACATAAACTGGTTTTTAACACTGATAATAGACTAAGCTGCTGTGTATGTTGTAATAGAAATGAAGAGTGTTCTTTGTGCCCACAGATGACCTAACTTCGGTGTTCTGCTTGGGGTATGGATGGAGTTTTTAAGATGTGGATAACTGGACTTTCTATGCTTTAGGTTCTGAGTTCTGTCTGTGGGCTCCTAACTGGGATACATACATAGTAACTTTAGAATCAGACCATAGACTATTGACTTTGGTGATATACCTTGGGCTACTAGTGTCAGAATGGATCCTGGTTTGGTAAAGAGTCAGGCTGTCTGGGGTTCTGGAAAGTCAGGACCTGGAAAAAGCTTTAGGGGATGTTCGAGCTGGGCCTGGTGGCTCTCTTCCTTTGTGGCCTCTATCTGATCTTACCGAATGCTCTACAATTAAATATAGGACATTATCACACAACCTTAAGGGAACAAATAAGACTATAAATGCAAGAGAAACATCTTCTTCTGGAAGAAGTGGTAATCGGGATACTTGTGAATTAATTGTCTGTGGTCACGTGTGGACCCAACCTTTCATGTATTTTGGGTCATATTAATCCTGATTAGAATACTGACATGCTGAAACACCCATGTTTTCCTTTTAAATCCATCATGATGTTCTTTGATAGAGGTGTGTTGATCTCAAAACCCCACAGCCTGTTCAAAAATCAAACACAGACTCTCCTAAATTCCTTTGACCCACGTATGATGCTTAAAGCATTCTGCTAATATTTGCCTAGATTCTGGATGGATCAAGGATTACCTGGAATTTGAACGCAGCAAACCTGTTGTCTGTTGGATTTCTCTGTGTGTGTGTTTGTGTGTGCACACAGGGAAAGGGGCTGCTACTAGAGATAAATTATTTAACATGATTTTCCTGTATTGTGGAGAGGGAGGCTGAGCCTCATTTTTCGGATTATGATTTGTGTTATGAAATGCTTATCAAATGTTTTCCAAAGATTAGTTTAATTTTAATTAAATAACCCTTTCTCAAGAGGAGACTCCCAACTCTTCCTGTACCCAGAGGCTAGCGTACTTGTTGTTTTTAATTATTTTGTGCTGTTACCCAAACTGCTTTGGGTACTCCTGCCCAATTAAATCAAAGGCCCAGGTTCCTTATGCACAATATGTTTAATATTTAATTTTAATTAAATTAATTAAATTGTTTATTTAATTTTATGTGCATTATTGTGCGTTGAATAATGTAAAATTCATGGGGTGGAGAGGTAAATCGGAGAGCTTCCAAACAGGCTTATTACAAGGTTCCCAGAAAAGTTCTTTCTTGTTTCCATGGAAAATGTCCCAACACTGGGCAGGGTGAGACATGAACGTCCTCTTTTGGTGTCCTTCTGCTCTAGCTTCTGGAGATTGGGTTTGTAGGTCTCTGTCACCTGCTGCAACTTGCCTTGCAGTGTGCAGGTGTTTGCAGCTGCTTGGCAGAGGCAAGTGTGTGTGTGTGTGTGTGTGTGTGCATGCTGTTGTCACCGTGGTGACATTGTCTACTTTGCTGAACACACAGCCACCAGCACAGATACTCCCAAGAAGGTCAATATATATATATTTAAATCGCAGAGAGGCCTGGGTAAAACTTCCGATAACATCTTGCCATGTAGAAACAGCACAAGCCAGCAAGGTTTCAGAAACCCATCCAAGGCTAAGCATAAACACAGCAGGTGTGTGTGTATGGTGGTGGGTTGAGGGGTGTAGTGGAATGGGAGTCTTACCTTTGGCCTGGATCTCCTTTCCCAAAAGTGGTCCTTAGCCTGGCTCTGCTTCCAGTTTTCATGCCAGTTTGCCTCTGTAGGACACAGGGCATCCAGGAATGCTTTTCTGTGCGGTGATCGGCTTACTGTCTCTCAACCGAGGGGCTTAACTTCCAGGAAACCTGTTTTCACAGACATGGGAGCTAGATAGATGCAAACGATAAAAAAAGAAAACTGGAGATTCTCCTCCAAAAATGCTACTTTGCCAAAACTCACATCTGAGTATGTAAAACATAACTCTGGAGCCAGAAGCTTGGAAGTGCCTGAGCTGAAGGAGCCACGGAATTTTCTTTCCTGTTTCCTGACTCCCGCGACCCACCGCTCTCAGCACGACCTGGCTTTGGGAGAGTCCCAGCGAAATTTCTAAACTTGACCTGGTGGCATGGAGTGCTCACTGACTTCCTTTCCACCTAGAGGGTTTGCTTCCCTGGACTCTGCTGAGTTCTTAAAACCCTCCTCACGTCTACAGGTTTTGACGGAGTAGATTGTATCTTTCTGGTACCTCTTACTTATTGAAACGTGTTAACGGCATTTAAGGACCCTTGATTAACTCTCAGTCATGGGAGGGCACAGAGAGGGAGAAAAGAGAGAGGGGAAGCTGGAGAAAGAGAGGAGCAGAGCAAGGAGAGAGACAGTGTTCTTGGGCTCGTCCCGGCCTTTCCCAGAGTCCTTTCACAGACCAGAGCTAACAACATGGAAACTGCTTTCTCTTTACTGCTGTTTGTTTTCTCCCCCTATGGCTGGTTTTGTTTCAGTAGATTAAATATTATCATAAAAGTAGCTGGTGATGCAGTAAATTAAAAATCAAGTTGTGGAATATTTTGCAAAAGCTTTTTTTTTTTTTAAACATCTATGGCCCTTAACCAGTCACGGCAAACATTAGTTTAAATAGATTTTCCCAAACAGGACTTTTTGCTTCAAAAAAGAGTTTGGAAAATTCAAAGCAGTCTAGGTAGACGGAATAATTCTAGCGAAAAAGCCACTCAGAATTTGGTAAGAGGGTAATGGTTGCTAGTGCTGCTTGGAGCAGCAGCAACAACAACAATAACAACAAACAAAACAAAGCCCAAAGCCCCCACTTTCTATTTATTCTGCACATCTGTAAGCTTATGGACATTTTTAGTTTGGAGAGCTGTAGGAAATGGATGTGAGGAAAGATGGAGTAGAATCCGGGGCAGTGCTCTGTCATCACATTTAACGTCAAATTATGAATTAAACAAGAAGAATGAATAACAAATTAGGATCTGCTTAAGCCTAGCTTTGTGCGGCAGGACAATGAGAATGGATTCGAATGCTGCTCCTTGGTGAGGCTACAGAGTTCTCCCTGGCAGAAGGTACCCATTAATACTGTGAGGACAATTATCGGAAGTTCATTTTCTGGGCACATCTTAGAAACCTTTTGATGACAACAGAAATGTCTGTGCAGATTTAGATTTCTCTAAACCCTCCCCTAGTCTATTCAACGGCTGCCTTGGAACTCGCAGTGTTGAGGTGATTTGTTGAGCGTGTTTTGGCAGGGGATATCAAACAGGTTAAAATGGAGTTTCGGGGAAGGTTTTGGTTTGTTTTGTGACTGGGGGGGGAATTATTGAACATTTGACTGTTTAGGACTTCTGCAACGTGTCAAGGAATGGCAGTCCAGCTGTTTGCTGAAAAAGACCTCACTTTGCACAGCCAAGTGCTTTTTCACTAGTACAGCTGCCCCCCAGCACCCCCAATCACAACCTGGAAATGAGGCGTTCTGGCCTCGCTAATGCCTTCCCCACATGCTGAAATACCACGAAGAAAGGAAGGTGTCTGGGCTATGAACCAACAGAGCAGACAAGTTTGGATATACTAGGAGTCATTTCTAGTGTTGCTGGGTGTAAGGAAACTTTTCAAGTCACAAATGTAACTTATGGTATATCATCACTCTATGTGTAGTGAGACAAAACAGGGAAACAATAAAATAGACAGCAAAATAGAACTTACTTATACCTAAGGTATTTTAGGAAACTAAGCAAAACACAGTCCAACATGATGAATGATCCCTTAGGTGAATGTTATACCAGACTGATGCTCCTTATTAAAATTATTATCATTTACAAATAGTAGTTTTTTGGGGGAGGGGAATACATGCCATGGTGTATATGTGGGGGATCAGAGGCTAGGGATTGGGAGTCAATTCTTTCCTTCTACCCTGTGGATCTGGGGACTGAGTTCAGGTTATCAGGCTCTGTGGCAAGTGCCCTTACCCACTAAGCCATCTTGCTGGCCTTTATCATCACTACTGTTAATAATAACAAAATTTTTATTTTCAAAGAGTTTTAGATTTTCAGGAAGTTAGAAAAATAATTCTCTTATTTTTACTGTTTCCATATAAAGGTTTACTACTCCCTCTGTTCTTTCTCCAGACAAGAGGTGTGGGTATGAGCCTAGCTTTCCAAACCTCTTACCTGCATCCCTGTCTGCTGAATATCACACACAAAATCTTGTAGAAAATAAAATAATAGCAGGGAACCAGCTCCATCCAAAGAGTGCTTGTCCAGCATATCTGAAGTCCTGGATTTGATCCCTGTCCCATCATAAAGTTTGTGTGATGGAGGTGGGAGGATCAGAAGTTCAAGGTCATCCTCAGCTATTTAGTGGATTTCAAGGACATCCTGAGGACTTGTGAGACCATGTCTCACAAAGAAGGAAGGAGAGAGAAAGAGAGAACATGAAATGAAATAAAATAGTCATTAAATATGCCCAACTAGTACATCATAAAATTAAATAAGAAAAAGCCCAGTTTGGTCAAAGAAAGATCTTTGCATTTTTGAAAATTTTCAGCAGCTGGTTTTGCCTCTTTTTCTTCCTAGCCTGTTTGCTTTTCGAAAAGAGAGCATTAACTATTAAATGAGTGTTGCCTTGCTCTGTGTGCTTGTGACACCTTTGAGATTTTGATAAAAAACTGGGGTGAAATCTGGAGCCTGCTTTCCTTCCCCCACCTTGGGCTCTTCCCTTCCTCGTCCTTAGAAGACTCACTCAGCTCCAAGGCCAGCCTGGTGCCCTCCGTAGTCATTCCATTCTGTGCCCTTGAGCGGTAGGCAGCTCATTTACTGCTTTTGGTTTCATTTCAAGATGGGCTTTGTCTTGAGGAGTTGGAGGCTAGGGAGGTAGAGAGGAAGGAGGAAAGCTGTCTTGGAAATACATCACCCTAAGCAAAACCGTTTAGCACAGGTCTTCTAGGATGGCCAACCCCCTCATCCCTCTGCCCTACCTGCCCAGGCCCAACATGCTAATTACATTCAGGCCAAAGGCAGCAGCCACAACCTGGCTGCGGCCCAGAGGATATTTTATTTTATTTACAGATGAGCTGTTTCCCCTGAAATCTCGATTGTTCTGGAAGCTGTGACAGAAGGCAAGCCAGCCTCCATTTTTAGCAGCTTGAGCTCAGAACTGGAGCGGGACTCGCCTTAATTAGCTGTGTCAGGAGCTGGCAGGCCTGGAGAAGGGGCAGCCCAGTGTCCTAAAGCATGCTCCCAGACTTCTCCATCAGGGTAGATGCCTTACATCTTCACAGAGCCCTGCCAGAGCCAACCACAGACCCCCATGTCCCCTGGTGCTACCCACGTGGGACTCAAATATTCATACCCGGGTTTGTATCCAGCCCCATTCCTTCTGCAAGTATTGCCCGTCCTGATTCCTACCTACTGAAACTGCATAGATTTTTTTTAAAAATCATTTTTTACATTTATTTATATGTGCGTGTGAGTGTTCTTGTGCATATGCACACCAAGGCGCACAGGCAGAAGTCTGCGGACGACTAGAAGAGTCAGCTCTCCTGGAGATCGAGCTTCCGCCATCAGCCTTGACGGTATGTGCCTTTACTCATGGAGCCGTCCTGTTTCCCCTAAAACTAGTTTAAGAATTAGTTCACAAATAGGCTGGGAGATGGCTTGATGTGTGAAGTTCTCGCCATGCCAGCATGAAGACTCGTGTGCAAAGTCCAGTGTCTCCCACCTCCAGTGCTGGAGGAGCACAGTGTGAGTAAAGAGTCACAGGCCAGTTGATTTGGCTGAATCCATGAGCTCTGTGATCCACTGGAGAGCCTGTCTCAGGAAAGAGAAAAGTAAAATGGAGAGTCACCAAGCAAAACATCCTTGACCTCTAGCTTCCTCATGCACACATAAGCACACATGCATTAACATGTACAGATGCATACAGAACAAACACACACCCTTCACAGACTTCACACATATGCTCTCCTCTGAACACATGAAAAGGGTCTTGTTATTTTATGTGTGAATGTCATTTTTGCTCAAAACAGCGTTTCTCAGTCTGTGACCATCCATACACCTTATCCATCGTTCTTCGGCTCAATCCCTTTCAGCTTCCTTCCTGATGGAGGAGTTTGCTCTGTCATCCTGGCTTTTTAGAAGAGTTCAGAGGCTTCCAGGAGAGTGTGAAGGAGTGGTCAGGGCAGAGTGGAGGAAATAAACCCACAAACTCCCAGGGTGTCTCACTAGGAGGGGGACAAAATACATCTGGGCCTGAGAATTCTGGGTAGAAGTTGAGTTCATGAAACATTCTTGCCACCAGACCTAGCCTATCTTAAACCACCCACCCCGAGAACTAGCTCCAGTGGGCGCTGGTGAGCTGCTGAACGCTTTCAAGTGGCTGTTTGTTTGAATTTCAAGGCCTGTAGAGCAGGCTTCTGGTACTCAAAAGAAGCCTCCCTTTTAAGGGTGGTGGAGATGTCTGGGATGAGGAAATCAACCGAAAAAATTTATAGCTTTTTATGTTTTGTACCCAACTCTCCCTGCCCCTGCCCCCTTGGAGCCAGCATTTCATAGAGCCCGAGCTGTCTGGAGCTCATGCAGTGGAGGATGACGCTGAACTTGTGGTTCTCCCTAGGGCCGGGATTCCAGGCGTGCGCCACCATGCCCAGTTATTCTGTTCTGGAGATGGAACCCAGGGCCTTGTGACGGACTGGCAAGCACTCCACCAACCGAGCTACATGTGTATGACAAATAGGCACTCTGGATGGAGGGAATCAGTCGGGAGGGCAGTAGAATCCTCTTCATCAGTCCTAAGTGAGCATTGGTAAATCAGGAGCTCCCCAGACGACCCTAGGAAGAAAACTGCCAGTTTTGACATTTGAAAGATGGTCTTTCGGGCTGCAGAGACGGCTCAGTTGGAAAGTGTTTCCTGCGCAGGCACCAGGACTTGAGTCAGGAGCCTCAGCATCCATGTAAAAGTGTGGGTGAGGCAGTGGGGCAGTGAGTGCCTGTAATACCAGCATGGGGAAGGAAGAGGCAGGCGGAACCCTGAGACCAGCTAGTCAGGCAGACTAACCAACTGGAGAGCTCCAGGTTCAGTGAGAGGCTCAAGTCGAAAAACAAGATGGATACCAACTGAGGAAAATATTTGAAGCCAACCTCTGGCCTCCACACTCACATGCAAATATATGTATACACACATGCTTGAGCACATGTGCATTCACACAGAGCAAGAGGAGGGGCATCTTCAGAATCATCATGGGAAAAATGTTCACAAGGATTTCTCATTACATACATTGATGGTTTGATTGATTAGTTCTGTTTTATTTTGAATTATGTTTTGTGAGTTCTCTTCCCCATACAGTGTTTAATATGGCTCTGCTATAGTTCGAAGGCAGGTACCCCACACCCTGCTTGAAACAGAACCCAGTACCTTGTATTAGCAGAGCAAGCACTCTACCACTGAGTTCCATCCACCAGGCCCTAGATTTTCTTTGTGGGGAAAACAGTGTTTCAGAAAAGGACTAGGCACGGATGCTCAGGGTTCTCATAGGAAGAGGGTCCATGGAGTTGTACAGCATAGATGGGAAAGATCTATTGGTGTGAGGTTTTGGCCAAATTTTATCTTTGCTGTGATAAAACATCAAAGCAATTTAGAGAGTCAAGGGTTTACTCAGCTTTCGGTTCCAGGTTACAGTCCATCTGTGGGAAAGTCAAGAGAGGAAGTCAAGCAGCTAGTCACATATGTCTGCAGCCAAGAACACAAGACACATCCTTGCTTCCTGCTCGTTTCTGCTTTGCCTAGCTTCCTCCAGTCCTCCACAACTAAGATTTCCAGACTAGGGGATGGTGCCACCCACAGTGAGCTATGTCTCTGTTCATCAGTTGGTAATCAAGTCACCCACCCTGACATGCCCATAAGGGTAACCTGATCTAAACAATCCCACATCTTTCCAGGTAATTCTAGATTATAACAAGTTGATATTTTAAACTGATCACCAGAGAAGGGTACATCTGTTGGGACAACTTCTGGCAATCCTGATCACCAGGCCTAGGAAAATAGGTTACTATTTTCAGCATAGACCAATAGACTTGGGTCTGGAGGCTGGGGTCCAGTACCGCCTCCAGCTTTATGACCTGGGGTTGGACTCTTTCCATCTCTGGGTGGGAGACTCTTAAAGGAAAGACAACCATCTGGGTTGACTGAGCATTCCCTAATGTAAATAGGGTCCTGGTTCTGAGGGACAAAGACTCCATGAGGAGCTTTAGCATTGGTTCTCACCTCACCAAAGACACCCTGGCCAGCCACAGGATGTTTTCGTGTCTTGGGATGGAGATGCAACAGACTGCCTATAAGCACTTTATGCTGCTTAGGAGGTCTGGCTGTCAGTCCCATGTATCTTTGATTAATACAAATGGGAAAATGAATTTATTATTATGCAATGAATATTTATAAGGTAAATACCATTTATCAGATACCAGGCATATTGTTGGTCTTCAGTAAATGGGAGTCATTATTAGTACTGATATTATTATAGATATTCTGGTTGGCCAACATTTTCTGAAACATAAGCCAGAGCAGCAGTCTTGCCTCATTGATGGAGAAATGGTGGGTGTTCACTATCTTGGTGGAAATAGTTTCCAAGTCATTCCAGAAAGTATGATGGTTTTAGGCTCCTGGGGCCAAAGCTTTCAAGGCAGGATGAAAGGCTTAGATATTCATGGTGACTTCTGTGCTTTAAACAGGAGACTTAGCTGAAAGAC
>LOEQ01003531.1:370808-382659 GCA_001685075.1 Bramus lutescens
CCGGGTTGGTCCCTCTAATGGCTTCTCTTTAGCTGGTGGCAGACTCTAGCTACCACATGAGTTGGGAATTGTCCTGGAGTCCCGACAGTAGAGCGATGGAAACAGATTTGGGATTACAGAGCAGAGAGCAGGGCTTGGTGGACAGGTCAGACACAGCTGGGTGGAAAGGAAAGAGGGAACGGTTGGAGTGGTGCTTTGTACTGAGAGACACTCAGCTTCTGTGGGTGTCAAGCTAGGAGAGATGTACTTCCTGCCGGCCTCCCTCCAGAAGGGCAGCAGGTGCTAAACATCCTTTTCACTTCTACGCCTTTAGGTGAAGATTCTTCTCTGCCCACTACTGATAAGGCCTACTCCCTTTCTTTCTTTCTTTCTTTCTTTCTTTCTTTCTTTCTTTCTTTCTTTCTTTCTTTCTTCCTTCCTTCCTTCCTTCCTTCCCTCCCTCCCTCCCTTCCTCCCTCTCTCATTCCCTCCCTCCCTCTTTCCCTCCCTCCCTTCTTTCTTCCTCTCTCTCTCTCTCTCTCTCTCTCTCTTTCTACGGTACACTGTTCCTCTCTCTGCCTCTCTGTCTCTGTTTCTCTCTCTGTGTGTGAGAGCACATGTGTACATCCATGGAGGACTTTGGTATAATTTCTCAGGAGCCATCTTCTTATTTTTTTGTGACAAGGTCTCTCACTGAACCTGGAACTCACCTATCAGGCAACTAGCTGACCAGAAAGAAAAGTAAATCACCATTGCCTGGCTTTTTTATACAGGAGCTGGGGATCAAACTCAGACCCTCATGCTGGCACAGCTAGAACATAACCAGCCCAACTGCTTCCACAGTGCACCCCCTTGTTGTTAATATTTGCTATTAAAATCTATCAGCGACTATTAAAATCTAATTTAAAAATATCACCCACAGTGTTAATCAAACCACATTGTCATTGAACTGCCCCTTTCCAAAAGTCTTCCCCCAGGTCCTGTTTGCTGGCTTGGAAATGTGATGCTGTACAGTCTTATGGCACCTGTATACCCTGACTTCGATACTGGGGCATCATGTTCCGCATTGTCCTCGTATGCTCACCATGAGTGTCCACTGTTAAGCTCTCATACTGAGGGTGCCCTGTGACTGTTGCCCCATCATGGTTGTGTGTCCTAGTTCCTTCCTCGGATATCTGGTCATTGAGGGGTCTGGAGATGGTCTAGGTCTGGGGGATACAGAGGAAGAAGAGCCTAGACACATGTGGGCTGGAGGTCCATGGGCAACCCGTAAGACTAGCCAAGGCCTGGGCACCTTTGAACTCTAAAGGTATGTCCAGTAGAGAGTCACCTTATGAGGGTGCTGTCCTGCCTGGCCTATGATTTAGATAGCAGTCTTCTGCTGGTCTTGGAAAACTCTAAACCCCCTGAACCTCAAAACTGTCATCTGTGAAATGGGGTGGTGGTACTTATTCCTTGATATTAATATGAGATTAACAGAGATAATGTTTTAAAAGTGCCTGTATTAAATGGTCAATAGATATTGACTTCCTATTGTTCCTCCTCTGAATGTCTGGAAATGTTCTTATATTTTTGTTTGATTGTGATTTTTAAAATTATGGGAGTATGTGCATGTGAGTGTAGGAGCCTGCAGAGGTCAGGAGAGAGTGTCAGATCCCTTGTGACTGGAGTTGCAGAAGGTTGTGAATGGCCTGAAGTAGGAGCTTGGGTTCTCTGTTGATCTACATCTCCAGTTTAGTTGCTTTTTTTTTTTTAGTATTGTTTTGTTTTTGAGACAGTGTCTCTCGTAGCCCAGGCTGGCCCCATACTTTATGTAGGTGAGAATGGGCATACACTTCTGATCCTATGAGATACTGAGATTAAAGGTATGTTCCTGCACCCGGCTTATACAGTGCTATGGATAAAACCTAGAATCTCTGACCAGGCAAGCACTCTAAAGACTACATCTCATATATGCATATGACACATCTTGCAAGTTACTCAAGTTTTGAACCAAGAGCCTCTTATCTCAGCCTCTTGAAGTCTAGGATTGCAGACCTGAGCCACAGGCCAGGTTGTAGGCCGCTTCAGGTCCCCATAGAACACTATTATATGTATGTACCATTGTATGTATGAGACTGGCTTTCCAAATCCAGAGCACAGATTTGGACATATTTGTGGGTCATAGCATGAATCCATGAATTCATGTACACACGAGTCATATATGAGCCTGGCTCTCCCAATCCAGAG
Organism: Bramus lutescens; assembly: GCA_001685075.1. NCBI lineage: Eukaryota > Metazoa > Chordata > Mammalia > Rodentia > Cricetidae > Bramus > Bramus lutescens. The sequence continues at coordinate 373,017 of LOEQ01003531.1, forward strand.
CACAGATTTGGACATATTTGTGGGCCACAGCATGAATCCATGTACGCTGTCTGATCGATTGAGTTCTCACTCAAATTTTGATTGCAGAGACTGAGGTGTCATAGATGTGGATGAGAAGGCCACGTAGAGAGCACACTAGATCTGAAGGCACAGAGAGCATCTGGGAGTGTGTTGACACGTAGGGTTCTACATGGCTGATTTGATGGTTCAGTCAACTTCAGAGACTGTGGTCACTTTACTTGACATGAAGGAAAGACAGCAAAGTTGAGTACAGGGAGACCCCCGGGGGTGTTCAGAGGTAGGGCTGCACCCTTGAGACATCTGGACGCTTGACCTCTAATGTGGATGGCAGGCATCTTGCTCTCATTTATCATCTCTCTCATACTCTATCTCTTCTCCTTTCTTTTTCTTCTCTCTGGCTTTTTGAGACATGCAGCCCAGGCTGGCTTCAGGCTTGCTATGTAGCCAAGGATGACCTACTTTCACCTCCTGTGCCTTCCAGGGCATGTACCACTGTCACATCTGATGTATGTGGTACTGGGGATCAAACCCAGGACCCTGTGCATACTAGACAAGCACTCGTAACACATACACACCATCCATATACACTCCACACACACTCAGACTCTGAGAAATAAAAACTGAATAGAAAAGAACAACAGTCCCTAAAATGATTTGGTCCACGAAGAGAGTGGAGTGGTGGCATTAGGACCGAGCTGGAGATACCCAGTAATGGAACACTAGTAGGAGGGTAGGAAAGAAAGCATGGGCCTTACTTGGTACAGTGCACCTTACATGTGGGCCCCTGTGTGTGGAGGCTGAGACCACAGACTGGGTTCAAGGTCCTACTGAGTTCAAGGCTGACTTGAGGAAAGAAAAAAGACATAGGTGTTCAGCGTGATGACCCATTTGACCCTGTGATATCACATTGCCAATTACGAATATGCTGGGCTGGACATGTTCCTAGGCCATGTGCTATCAGAGAGACCTGCACATCATAGGTACAATGGGGTTGGAGGTGAATCTGAGGATGTCCTACTAGAGGCTCTGTCTTAGCATTTCTGTGGCTGTGAAGAGACACCACGACCATGGCAACTCTTATAAAGGAAAACATTTGATGGGGTGGCATATAGTTCCAGAGATTTGGTTCATTGCCATCATGGTGGGAAACATGCTAGCAGGCAGGCAGACATGGTGCTGGAGCTGAGAGTCCTACATCTTGACCCATAGGCAACAGGAAGTGGACTGTCTCACTGGGCGTGGCTTGAGCATATATTAGACCTCAAAGCCTGCCTCCACAGTGACACACTTCTTCAAACAAAGCTGCACCTACCTAGCAAGGCCACCTCCCATTTGTGCCACTCCCTTTGGGGGCCATTTTCTTTCAAGTCACCACAAGCTCTGTTCTATTTAGGAGAGCTTGGGCCAACTTCCATTTTAAGGCTAGATATCTTAAGTAGGAAATAAATTTCAGTTAAGAATGATTGTGTGGGGACCAGGGTACTAACCCATTCGGTAAAGACAAGCTGTCATAGAAAAAAAAAAGGTGATTAGGGTGGCAAGATGGCTCAGCAGGTGAAGGAGCCTTCTGCCAAGTCTATGACTTGAGATTGGTCCTCGGGCCACACATGACAGAAAGGAACGAACTGACTCCTAAGAGTTATTCTTTACCTTTCACACGTGCACAGGGGCATGCACACTCATAAGCACAGAAATTAACAAATAAAATTGTAAAATAAAGCAATAAGGTGAAACATGATAGAAGCCCACATGCATGTGCCTATACATATGAACATGTACACTCATAGGACACACATAAAAGAATAGGTGAGTGTCGCTGATGAGGCATTGTCAGGTGGCTGTGGGACTTTCCTCAGATTCCGTGAGGTTCAGGCGAGAACAAATGGATGAATATTGACTGCAGTCATTTATCACACGTCATGATGGCAGGTATGTCACCTGCATTATTGCTAACTCTGCAGAGCAGGTAAGATTGTCTTTTCTTGGAGTGGATTCTCAAGGTCACATGGGGAAGGGGCTAGAAAGAGGGTTTAAGTCTCTCAAGGCACAAAAGTGACTTAGTGTGGAGACTGAGTCCCTTCTGCATATTTCTGAGATCTCAAGTTTCTTAGACAGTCATCTGCGCCTCAGTTTCCTTCTCTGTAAAGCACAGAGCTTTCTGGTGGACCTGTTAGAAGACTCAGGGAGGAGTGTGCACGGTGAGTCCTCAGACGGGGGTAGCGAGCAGGCCTCTGCTATAAAGAAAGGTCACGGTCATTCTCCAGCTTCAACCACAGAGATGACAGGTTTGAGGGTCTTGGATTTGACAGTGTCAGCACTGCTCAACTCTGAAACTGTAATTTTTTAAATTAGTGTGTGTGTGAGTGTGTGTGTGCATGTGTGCATGAGTGTGTGCACGCACACACACATGTAAACACATATAGGCCAGAGGCTGATGTTGGGTGTTTTCTTAATCACTCTTCACCTTAGTTTTTGAGTAAAGGTCTATTTTGAACCAGGAGTTCACTAATTTGGCTAAACCGGCTTGACAGAGAGTTCCAGGAATCTTCCTGTCCCTGCCTCCTCAGCACAGGGATTATTGTGTGTGTTGCTATCTTGGTTTTTTACATGGGTTCTGGGGGCTGAATTCAGGTTCTTATGCCGTCTCCTCAGCCCCCCAACTCTGAAATTCTGGGATGGATCCCGAGTGTCAAGATTATCAGCTGATGTCCTAGAATGACTTACCTGGGAGGCAGGAGGATTATTCTCTGACCTTCCCAAGCACCTACTTTACCCATTCCTGTCACCTGAGACAGAGGTAGGGATATCTGCCTCCCTGTCCTGTTGGAGATGGGTTCAGCCTCTGTCAAAGAATGCACGTTCTGAGAACACTGTCAGGACACTCTGCTTGGAAAACCACCATGGGACACTGTGTGCAGGATGCTACTCAATCCTTTCCTACCCGAGAGGCAGGCAGGAGAGCTGGCTCACACTGTGTAGATATTCAACTCTGAAGCCTCTTTGCTAGGACTTCCAAGAGCCTGTATGTAGGAGCAGGCTCCAATTGGGTGTGGAGGTCTTTTGAAGGCAGCTAGGGCATGACTGACGGGCTCTGAGGTGTCCACTATGGGCTAAGGAGGGACCAAGAGAGACATACCAAGCAGCGCAGATGAGGCCTCACCCGCTCGAGAACAAGAACACAGAGTTGCACAGCCATGATAGTTAAATTGTTAAATTGCTCAGTAATGACACACCAGCCATATTGGTGAGAACACAGTACGAAGTCTCTAGTACAAGCCATTGATTCATGTGAGAATATTAAGCAGGTAGGAGTATTAACTTCATTTAACTAAAAGGGAAACTGAGGCAACCGGAGACCCAGTCACATGTGTGAGGTCCCAGTGTTAGTGCTGACTTCATTCACAGTTTGTATGATCTGCTGTTAGAATGCAGGTTTGCCAAGAAGTACAGATGTTCCTGCTGGCTCTTTGTGTGGGCAGGCTCGTGTAGACCAGGCTGGCCTTGAGCTCACAGAGATTCACCCGCTTCCCAAATGCTGCATTAAAGGTGTGTGCCACCACACCTGGACAGATTTGTGTGTGTGTGTGTGTGTGTGTGTGTGTGTGTGTGTGACTGTACATGTTCATGTATACGCATGTGGAGGAGAGAGGTCAATTTCGGGTGCTGTTTCTCAGTGTATCATCCACCTTGTTTCTGGAGATAGCATCTCACTGTGTGGGAGCTCACCAAGTTGGCTAGGCTGGCTGGCTAGTGACCCCCAGGGTCTTCCTCTCCTTCTTAATACTGAGGTTATAGATGCACACAATCGTGTTCGATTTATATGTGAGTTCTGGGGATCCAACTCAGGTCTTTGTGCTTGTAAGCAAATCATTTACTGACTAAGCATTGTCCCAGCCAAAAACAGATACAGTTTCAGTGGGAAATTTAGATATTCCCTCTAATCGAAGGAGGTAATTCAAAAGGTAAAAATGCCCTCTTCAACTGCTTCAAAGGGGGGACAGGAGAATCTTGCATTTTGTAAATGTCCTTCCTGCAGCTGCTCACATTTCGAAATGAATTGGCTGGTCTGTGTAAGAAGGCCAGAGCAAGGGCTTGGTTGTTTTGACTGGGACGGGGGTTTTAGCATCAGAAAATAAATATCTGATTAGAGACACGGTGGTTTGGGGTGAGAAGGGAACGAACTTTCGTACACTCAGCTTGGAGCCTTCTTTGAAAGGCTCCTTTTCTATGAGAAGCCATCCTAAGAACCAGGAGAGAGCTCTTTGTCTCAGGTAGACAGGGGAGAAGTGGAATGGATGCCAAGCAGAAATCGAAATTTCCCAGGAGAGGAGTGAGAGCAATCGGGTCTAAAGACATGGGTATTTGTCCTGGGAACTATGGCAGTCACCATGGGCCAGGGTGCCAGTGACTATTAGCCACTGCCTAGGTCCTCTGGAGTCCTCTACTTGGACCCTGTCCTAAAATTATCCACATAACTGAAGCAAAGGTGGGCTTCTGTCTGTAGGTGTCTGGTGTATCTGTGTGTATGGGTTTGCATATGTGCAAGTGTGAGAGCAGATGTTCAATTGCGTGTGCATGAGTGCTTGCATTGGTATGGAGGCCAGAGGTCAAGGTCAGTGGCTGCTCCTAGGTTAATCTCCTCATTGTTTATTTATTTATAGAGATTTTTTTTCTCTGTGTGTACGCATAACGCACAAGTGACACAGCTCACTTGTGACAGTCAGAGCACAACTGTTTAGGGGAGTGGGGTCTCACCTTCCACCTTGTTTTGAGGCAAGATCTCTCTTGTTTCTGCTGCAATGCCTCATACAAGCTTCTGGGTGACTTGCCATAGGAGTGAAGGAACTGAAGGGACTAAAGATGTGAGCCACCGAGTTCTTTCTTTCTTTCTTTCTTTCTTTCTTTCTTTCTTTCTTTCTTTCTTTCTTCCTTCCTTCCTTCCTTTCTTCCTCTCTCTTTCTCTCTCGTTCTTTCCTTTTTCTTTAAAAAAAAATGGATTCTGGGGACCAAACTGAGGTCATCAGGCTTGCTAGAAAAAGTTCTCTCCCTAGCTGAGCTGCCTCTCTGGCCCCCATCTCAGTTTTTGAGACTGAGCTCACCAGATGGTTAAACTGGTTAGACTCCAGACTTCAGGTATCCACCTATCTCTGCTTCCCTGGTGCCAGGATTACAGGCATGTGCCACCACATGCAGTTTTGTTTGTTTGGTTGGTTGCTTGGTTTTTGAGACAGGGTTTCTCTGTGTAGCCCTGGCAGTCCTGGAACTCACTGTATAGGCCAGGCTGGCCTCGAACTCACAGAGATCCGCCTGCCTCTGCCTTCTGATTGCTGAACACACAGCTCTTTACATGGATACTGGAGGTTGAAATCAGGCCTCCCACTTGAACTGCAAGCATTTTACTCAGTGAACCAACTCCCCAGCTGCCAAAGTAGGTGTTTTTCTATATGCTTATTGGTACTTTTTATAATATTTGATGTAGCTCTCAGCATTAGTTCCAGAGGCAGAGCCTGAGGCTCCCATGAGGATTCAGGTGGGGAGAGTTGCTTAGGAGTTTGGCACATGGAGGGGAGAAGTTAAATGTTGATTTGGATTTCCTTCAAACAAGGGGAAAAGCAGCACCAACCTTTGAAGTTGGTGTCTTCTGCCCTCTATGTGATTGCCATCCACACACGCACAAATGTACATGCATACTTCACACACATAATCTTCACTTACACATGCACGCACCCCCCACACACATGAGAGAGAGAGAGAGAGAGAGAGAGAGAGTACATTCTCCATTTTCCCATTTTCTCGCTGTTCTAGCCCTAGGAATTCTGTCTATAAAGGTGTAACTGCACCTGCGAAATAGGCACATATAAGAATACTCACTAAAGGTAGTTGCCATGCAGACATCAAGAAGAGTGAGAGTGTTGTGTGAGTCGGCCAATCCCAAAACTACGATGTTAAGAGAAAAGTAGTTACAGGGCTTTCAAGATGGCTGGGTGGGTCAAGAGGCTGGTCACACAAGTGTGACGACCTGACTTCTGGTGCCCAAGACCCATTCAGAGGAAGGAAAGAATGAACTCCTGCAAGGTGTCTTCGTCACACATTGTGACATAGCCCACCTGCACATAATAAAAGAGTGAGCGTGAGAAAAAGGCAAAGGTTTAATAAAGATAACTGAGATTCAGAGGCAACTGGCGTCTCCCCAGTGTTACTCTCTGCAAGTGAGCTTAGATACACTTCCCAGGGAGGCTGGCAGCATGAAGCAGAGGCCTGAGAACTAGGAGCTGAAGGCCCGGAGGGCTTTGCTGTGGGCCACAGAACACTTGTGAGTGTGGAAGAGGCAGAACACTCAGAAGTTTTGAAGGTGTCCCTCCCCAAAGGCGATGTCAATAAGACAGTTTCAAAGCACCAAGAGTTTTGAAAGCAAGCATTAATCAGGTAGCTCATTTCCCCAAGCATCTGTTTGCCTGAGTCCCCACTGCCCTCCCAATCCCCCCTGGCCCTGGTCCCTAACATGCAACCTATGAGGCCTGGGAGGCCGCATGGCACTTTATAGAATCTCTTGCCTAGGCACCCAGTGGAGCTATGAACTGCAACTCTTCCCACCAGCTGGTCTTTCTGAGCTTGGAGCAGGTGGGATGGCATTTGGAGTCACCTGAGGACTTTGGCTTGCTGGTTTCAGATTAGCCCGATGGTGATAGAGCCACCTTGCAGGGCCAATGACAACCTTTCTTACACCGCCCCTCCCCACTCAGAGCCTGGAACACTGTGGTGTCACAACTGCTATGGCAGATGTTTAAATTCATTCAAGGATTCTGGGCAGGTAGCCTGAGTTTGGGTCCCAGCTGGGCAAATTACAGTCTGTGGGACTTAGAATCATTTTCTCTACTTCCCTGTGTTATGTAATTGGTGAAAGTAGGTTAATTGTAGTCAAGAGCTCAGTCAAACTGTGAGGGCTAAAAATGAGATATATAAGTAAATGCCACAAAGCACTTGTCATTGACCCTAACTGGGAGAAGAGTGATAATATTAGCTACCATTATGTGTGTGTGTGTGAGTGCGCACATGTGAATGGATGTTCATGTGTGTGCAGCTCCACTTGTGTGTGGGGTGTATTGAGGCTGGAAGTCAACCTTTACCATCTTGTTTTTTAAGACAGGCTCTCTTTGGCCTGGAGCTTACTGAGTAGGCTAGGCTAGCTGGCTAGCAAGCCCCATGGATCCTCCTGTCTCTGTTTTCTCAAAACTGGGGTTATAGGTGCACACCACCACACTTAGTTACTTAGTTTGTTTGTTTAGTGATTTGTTTATTTAGTGTGTTATGTGTGTGTAGGTTAGGCTTCAAACCTGGGACAAATGGCTGAGGTACCTACTTAGCATATCAAAGTGGACCTGGCTTCTAGGTTCTCCCAGCATCCCTCAGTCCCTACTTGTTACAGGGTGTGACTGACATATCCTACCCTCTACCCACAGGCTCTTTCCTTTATAGTCCTGACATTTTGGTTACCCGCCCTTTGGCCTCCTGGTTGCTGCACTTGGTTCCCCTTCCTCCCATCTCCTTCCTCTTCCCACTCTGCCCATGTAGCCCAGCTCAGTCAGGCCATGTCCACTCTGGGCTCTCCCAGATGTCCCTGCCTCTACCTGTGCTCCCCCTTTATCTGTAATACACCTTCTCCTCCACCACACCTAGGAGCACGCGTGTCTCTCCTTTCCTCTTAATTTCTTTTTTCCATTCATAGGTCAGAGGACAGTTTGCAGGGACTGGTTCTCCCTTTCTACCATGGGCGTTCTGAGGATCAAACTTAAGATGGCCTGACTTTGTGTCCTTATCTGCAGAGCCATTTTGTCAGGCTCACCCAGCTTTCTTCTTCTCTAATGTGGGTTCTGGAGGTCTAACTCAAGTCCTCATGTTTGTAAGGCACTCTCCCTCTCAACCTACTGTCCTCATCATTTTCTTGAAATGCTTAAACAGGTAGCCAGCCACTCCTGATCTTCAGTAAGTTAGGTTGACTACAAAGATTTTGACATATGAGGAGAGATGCAGAGGATTGTCATTTCACTGTGGAGACTTGGGCTTTCTGGAAGGATAGATCCCAGAAACAGACAGAATATACCCAATTAAGCCATCACTTTCTTACAGGAAACTGTTTCTCAACCGGCTACTAACTATGAGGGACTTCATTAGGGAGGATTCCCTAGAGCTTGCTTTGAAGAAAACCCTGTTCAAGGGGCCAGGGAGATAGATGCCCAGTCAGCAGAGTGTTTGCAGTGCAAGCATGAAAATCTGGGTCTGGATCTCAGATCCAGAGGCCCTGGCAGGTCCCCAAAAGACAAAGATCGGTGCATCTCTGAGGCCGGCTGATCTAGCTGAAACAGGGAGTTCCACCCTTAGTGAGAGAGCCTGCCTCAAAAGATGAGGTGGAGAGAGACTAAGGAAGATGCTTATCATTGCTATCTGACTTCTACACACGCACACACACACACACATGCACCCCATACACACACATACACACTTACCGTATACACACCCATACAACATACATACACACACATGCACGCACCCCATACATACATATACTCACACATCACATACACACATACACATACAAACCACACACACAATACAACACTCACACATACACATACCTTACACACACACACACACACATACACACACACAGCACAGAGATCCTGTTTAGGTCACTGAGGAACATGGAGTATTTGGAGTAGCCCAAGAGGACAATGAAGATTAAATATAGAAGACTTCAGTGGAAGGGGAGGTAATGTTCCCACCACAGGGGAAACTATAGAATTTTCCAAGGAAATAAGTGCAAATGCAAGGGGAGGCTGTACTAAAGAAGCTGCAGCACGGTGACTGTATTTCTTGGAAGGAAACATCAGGAAATACAGAAAGAGAGTTGGCACCAGAAGGCAGGCAGAGTCAATAGAAAAGGTTCTCAGAAGCAGAGGATGGAGAGTCCCGGGTCTGCTGAGTCTTTGCAGAGGCAAGAGAGTTCCAAATGGGGAGCCAAGGATGGGGGAACCAGGTTCTGAGGGCAGAGACTGGCCAAAGGGATCTGATAGTAAGCCAACCAGCTCTCTTCCTACATTAGATGCTACACCTGTGAGGAGAAGAAAGGGTGGGGAGGGGAGGGGCTGAGACAAATGACATCTTCAGAGTTTGTGTGCTTATTTTAAAAAGCCAGCCAAGGGCTGGGGATGCGATACAATTCATTCTGAGGTCTTGTCCAAGATTCAAGAAGCCCTGGGTTACATCCTCAGCACCGCAGAATCCTGGCACTGATGGTGCACACCTAAAATCCCAGCACTTGGGAGGAGAAGGCAGAAGAATTGAAAGTCTATGCTACATTGAGAATTTCAGCCAATCTGTAACATATACGGCCCTGTCTCAAAAGAAACGAGTAAATAGAACAAAAGGAAAAATAGCAAAAGAAAATGCCAGACTTAGATGTGGGCTCCTGCTGTCTTGACATTTGATTAGAATTCAATAAGACAGATTTTAAAATACCTTTTAAAATATGTATTTATTATGTATACAATATTCAGTCTGTGTGCCTGCTGGCCAGAAGAGGGCGCCAGACCTCATTACAGATGGTTGTCAGCCACCATGTGGT